>BOPN01000213.1:245000-252500 GCA_017312705.2 Penaeus japonicus
TGAAGTGGTCCGCGAGCCCCTATAGCGGAGCCATCCGCGGGGAATACAAATCATTTTCAGCTTTGCGGCCCTTGACAATTAGGATTCAATTAGCAGGAAGCGGCCGAGGTGGGATACGCCCCTTCATTTACAGAAGGCGCGCGGGGTGGCGGGCCGGGGGTGAGGACAAGGGGGGGTCGAAGGAGGAGAAGGGGCTGGGGAGAGCCTGGGGAGGGGTGGGGAGTGGGTAGGTTCGGGGGTGGTTGGGTGATATGTTCTGGCTGATAGGTGGTATGTTGACACCACTTCATTTAATAATTAATTACATAACCTTCCCGGTGCAATTTTGCCATTACCCACCGAGATCACCTCGCAAACGAACGGCGAACAAAGCGAATGGTAGACACGAAAACACAAATAAAGCGGGAAATATACGAGAGCTCGAGATAAATAACAATAAAGGCCCTAAATGGCACCTCTTGAGAGTTGACAGGGGCCCTCGGCTGCAGAGTTACCAACGTCAACATTTAACCGACAACATTCCCAAGACGTTACACCAAAGTTTCCATCCTTGACCACGTGGTCCAGATGCATCCGTGCCCTCAGACGCTCCTCCAAGACCTTAAGGACTGCCTCCCAACCACCCCAGGAAGCGGAGGAGCAAGACCGCCATCGCCGAGAGTGAAACAACTGAAAAAGTATTTAAGGACAGTAATTGGTATGGGGGGTTGGTGGTGGTGGTGATAGAAGAGAAGGTGGTGGTGCTGGTGGTGTTGGTTCTAGGAGGGAGGGAGGAGGAGGAGGAGGAGTGGTGGTGGTGGTGAGCAGCCGAGGTTCAGCGGTGGTAGTAGTGGTGGTGGCGATGGCAGTTTTTACCGTCGTTCTAACATATCCCTGGCCACGTCGGCTCGCCTGTCGCCCATACACCACGCCACCTTCATTTCAGCCCACCCCTCTCCTCCTCTCCCTCCCGCTGTCTCTTTCTCTCCCTCTCACACAACCTCAATCTCTCTCTCCCTCTCTCTCTCTGAGCTGTTCAAAACCAAACGTTTGCCGCCGTTCCACCCTCCCTTTTAAAGACACGGTACTCGAAGAAAGACTATATATTCCTCACCCAAGCACCTCCTCTCCTCCGCCCGCCACTCTTCCACAGCCATCCGTCACCCCAAGCTCACAAAGGCGTTCCTGCTCCTGCTGTCTGCTGTCCTACAAATCGGTTATCGTCATCCCCCCTCCCTCTACCGCTACCCCCTCTCTCCCTTTTCCCTGGCCGAACACACACACACACACACACTCACACACACGACCGCGCGACAGCCCGCCCGTCCAACACTTGCTCCGGTCACCATCCCTATCCCTCTTCGCTTTGCCTTCGACTACTTTTTCTTTATTTCACGGTGAGTTTCGGCTTAAGACTTCCCTCTCTCAACGCCGCCGCTTCGCTGTCTGTCGAGAAGGAGGGGGGGGGGGGGACTATGTCGCCCAACCGCTCGGATGTCATCTCGGAGGCACCCTTGCTCTGTCTTGTCTTTTTGTTTGATGTCTTTTCGGGGTCATCTCTGTCCTTCTGTGTCTGTCTGTCTGTTTGATGTCCTCTCAGCGTTGTCATTATCCTGCTATGTCTGTCCTTCTATTTGAAGTCATCTCAACGTCATCTCTTTTCTTCTGTGTCTGTCTTTCAATTTGATGTCATCTCGAATTCATTCTTGTTCTGTATCCATCTCTTTTTTTGTTATCTCTATGGCTTTATTTTTTAGCTGATTGACTGTCATCCCGTCTATCTTTCCTTTCGATATTAGTTTTATAATTTGGTTCAATGTCGTCAGGCTTCCTTAATGAAGGTCCTGGGCCAAGATTCCCCGGAGAAAGAAACTCGCCCTCCCGTAAGTGGGTGATCTATTGCAACCTTTCCGACTTTCGCAGTGCAACAAGTCACTCACTGAGCCTATGATATATTGTATGAAAGGCTAGTCTGTCAGAAATAACAGTAGGGATACACACCGACATGCACTGTTATAACTGAATATAATACATCAAGACTCAATGAAATAATGTCACAGAGTGTATAGTGTGACACAGCACAACGACACTCCTTAAAATAACAGATAAAGTTTCATTAGTTACAGATAGAAACAACAATTAGTATGTATAATACAGATAGATAAAGAGAGAGAATTATAATTATATATAACAGTAGATGTAGACTGGGAACCAGATATATGATCACAAGCATAATATTGATTTATCAAAAGCCTACCTTTCCAAAATATAGAAAACAGTCTACAATGAGTCCTCAGTCTTCTATGAGTCCTCCCCATTTCCCCATCTCCCCCCCCCACTCGCAGAGAAACACCCTGATTCATCCAACCACAATCTAAAATATTCATGTCCTTGCTACTCGTCCCTCTCTCTCCCCTCCCTCTCCCCTTTTACTCTCAGCACATTCTCTTCTCTTCCCCCTTTCCATGTTATTTTCTCTCTCCCTTCTCTTGTTTCCCCTCTTTCATTTCCCTTCCCTTTTCCCTCCTTCCACTAACACTTCTCCCTCACCTACCTCACTCGTAGCTCCCACGAAATTTACGACGTGATGCCACTTCCTTTCCTCTTCTCCCCCACCCCTACACTTCCACTCCACTTCCTCCTCCCTTCGCCCCCTCACCCCCACCCATTACCCCCCCCCCCGCCACAACTCCTGTCGCCACGCCACCAATATCAATACCGGACGCAGCGTAACATTTGATGACCTTTTTCCCTTATCAAATCTTTCATTAGCCGAATCTCGCCCGGCACTCGGCCGTGGCACTGGGATGATAAAGTAATTTTGGAGCGACACTACTGCCGGTTACGGTGCCACTGCACTCGCATCGCCGGCCTTCATTGGGGGCCGTAAGGCGGCGGCGCACTCTGATTCCGATTGAATTTGTGGCGATACAAGTGCCACTCGAGAGCCGCTAATGTGGCACTGCGGTGCAACAATCGCGACACTGAGAAGCGACATGCAGTCTGATGCAACGCACACTCGTTATTCCCCGATACTTGCAGGCATCATCTACATCGCTCTAAGCACCATCAATTGGCTATCTAATTCGAGGCAATGGCTTTGAAGGAGCGCTTAAATTTCACTGGCGGAATGTCGGTTACCTTTTCTTTATTTGATCAATAAAAAATGTTTAATGATATGATGAGACATGATGAAATATATCTTTGACCTGTAAAGCGGACAATGCTGGAACATCTGATCTCGGCAAAGACTTTACTGCCTTGTTTACCTGCCTAAGCTATAACCGGAAGCTATCCATGAAAATCACAGCAAGACACGACCTCGCCTCTTCCCATCACCCATTCTGAGTGACCTTGTGTGACCTGCATTCCCGCCGACAACCGTCCCTGTCTCTGAATTATGACCCACTGCAACAGCCGTGGTCAGAGGTCCGTTACCAACAAGGATACAGGACGTGTTGTGGGTGAGCGACATACCAATGTACTCTTTTTGAGGTGTACCACTGTGTAGTACATAGTATTCAGCGAGGAGTGGCACTTGAAATGTTCTTCTGTCTGAACTGCCGAGCGATGGAAGCTTCTCTCTCTACTTCGGCCTTGGCAATTTTTCCGTGTGAAGTGTGCGAAAGGAAGCTGTCAGGATGGAGAGAGCAGCAATGGTGAACGAGGCTCGCGTAAAGTGTCAGAGCTCTGCTGTCAGAAAGCTCCATCAGAAGGCTGGCTGACGCACATCCGTGTCCCACGCTCCTGATATCGCCCTCGCGTTCTCCAAATCTAACAACTTATCTCAACTAGTGTAAACAAACCTTAGGTGTTGCCACTGTCGCCTGTAACACCACGACACATATAGTTAACTTACAGCACGCGCACGCGATCATCAGACATTTATACAAGCACGCGCACGTATGCACGTTCTTCTCCCTCTCCCTCTGATCAAACAGAAAAAAACAAAATGCTACATTATAAGATTTCACTAGAAGACTCTCCCTGCAGATCATCTTCGAAAGCGAGGAAATGAATACCCCCCTCCCTTTTTTTTTACCCTCTTTCCTCTTCGCCGCCGCCGCAGCCGCCGCCACCACACACGGCGCTATCGGAGGTGCTAGCCAGGCACGGCATATCGCAGGGAGCTAGGTGGTGGGTGGGTGTTCCTATCGCCGATTTCTCACCCACCAAGGACTACCTGCACCACCGTCACTATCGTTCTGCCACTACAGCCAGCATCACTTTGGATATAACTCTATAATTATAGTAACTATGAATATACTTTTATTGGTCTCATTATCAATTTCTCACTACAACCATAGTCACCATGCATACATCCCCACAGCCACTATCACTATCCATAAGGTCACCATCAAAACCTACCCTAATAATAAACATCAAAACTAAACCACTCCTAAACAAAAGTCCCCATCACTATCACCAGCACCACTTCCAACCATCAACACCATTCAGTTGCAAAGTTCCAAGTCCAGTCGGACCACCGCGTTGCACAACATCGTAATCCGGCCTTTCATAATAGGAGGGAAACTAAAATATAAAAATAATTCGCTGATAATTGCGGATCCTTTTTCAACGAACACAATGATACCACAAATTCATGACAGCTAAAATGACTAAAATCACTAATTGATACAACCAAGGCCATGAGCGGCAATACAGAAATTCCTCTCTCTCTCTCTCTCTATCATCAATTGTACAAAATGACCCTTTTGCTGTCCAATAATTAGGGTTTCAATTCTCACGATTATAGGAATCACTCCCAAACTGAACTCGGCGTTGCCACAGAAGATATATAATATTATTTCAACAAAGTCGTTTAAATGATTTGGTCAAAATACAAGGCGTTATTACCGAAGGATATTCAAGCTGAAATAAACCATCTAAGCAATTTACAGCTGGGAAGATGAGCGGCAGAAAGAGAGAGAGAGAGAGAGAGAGAGAGAGAGAGGGAGAGGGAGAGTGAGAGAGAGAGCGAGGGAGAGAGAGAGAGAGAGAGAGAGGGAGAGAGAGAGAGAGAGAGAGAGAGAGAGAGAGAGAGAGAGAGAGAGAGAGAGAGAGAGAGAGAGAGAGAGAGAGAGAGAGAGAGAGAGAGAGAGAGAGAGAGAGAGAGAGAGAGAGAGAGAGAGAGAGAGAGAGAGAGAGGGGGAGAGGGAGAGGGAGAGTGAGTGAGTGAGTGAGTGAGTGAGTGAGTGAGTGAGTGAGTGAGTGAGTGAGAGAGAGAGAGAGAGAGAGAGAGAGAGAGAGAGAGGGGGGGGGAGAGAGAGAGAGAGAGAGAGAGAGAGAGAGAGAGAGAGAGAGAGAGAGAGAGAGAGAGAGAGAGAGAGAGAGAGAGAGAGAGAGAGAGAGAGAGGGTGAGAGAGAGAGAGAGAGAGAGAGAGAGCGAGAGAGAGAGAGAGAGAGAGAGCGAGAGAGAGAGCTAGAGAGGGTGTGAGAGAGGGTGAAAGAGAGAGAGAGAGAGAGAGAGAGAGAGAGAGAGAGAGAGAGAGAGAGAGAGAGAGAGTGTTTTAAGAAAGGTATGGCGTGTACATTTTTCCTCCACTTCCCTTCCCTTCCCTTCCCTTCCCTTCCCTTTCCGTCTCTCTCTCTCTCTCTCTCTCTCTCTCTCTCTCTCTCTCTCTCTCTCTCCCTCCAAACTGAATACCTCGCCGTCCATAGAAGAAAGGAACGACACAAATCTCAAGAAAGGAAAACTCGAGTACATTTGAGAACGCGAGGTAATGGAGTGACCTCTTGAGTCCGCCGGCCCGCATGAACTGCTGGCTGCGTCGACGTTAGCATTTGTGTTTTTCTGAGGCTCACGTAAGACAGGTACAGGGGCTGGGGAGGAGGAGGAGGAGGAGGGGTGGGGGTAGGGGGAGAGATGGTAGGGCTGGAGAGGGGTGGGGTATGGAGGTAGGGGGATAGGTTGCGGGGCTAGAAATGGAGGGAGGTTGTAGGAATGAAGAGAGAGGTAGGGTGGGGGGAGGTTGCGGGGCGGAAGGAGGGAGAGAGAGAGAGAGAGAGAGAGAGAGAGAGAGAGAGAGAAGAGTGGGGGGGGGCAGAAGCTTTACGGCTATATAGGGGGTTGGGAGGGGGGAGTAGTTGCGGGGCTGGAGGGAAGTAGAAAGAGGTTGTAGGGCTTGAGGGGGGGTTGGGAGGGGGGGCGTGGGGCTATTAACATTCGTAATTACTACTCTCCTTGGACTTTTTTTTCCAACTTCTTGGCATATGTAAAAATAGAGTACGGTATATACATAATGGCTTACGCATAAGATAATGAATTAGTATTTTTTTACTACCCTTTCTTCACTAATGCGAAGAAATAATTAACCTTTTTTTTAATAAGAATAAATCAAGTGCCAGACCGACTTTCAACGGTACGCTGCTCGCTGGCCCTCACCTGCCCCTCACGCGTCCCCTCAAAGACCCCCTCAGAAGTCCCATTAACTACCCTCGTTTTGTCGTCCTTCCTGTCCTCGCCTTTTACAAACCCCCTAACCTGTCCTCTCGACATGTTCCCCTGCCCCCTGCCCCCCTGCCATCCCCTCCCTACTTCTGTAGCTGTTGCTGTTACCCCCTGCCCACTTCCCCTATCTCTGTCACTGTTGCTGCCCCCTCCCCTCCTTCTCCCTTCTCCTTCCCCTGTCCTCCCTCCTATCCCGTATCTCTGTCGCTGTTGTTGTCGCCCCACCTGACCGATGCGTGAAGTGGTTGACTTAAGTTGGCAGGTACGGCCGTCCCTCCGTTATCCTTCCGTCTGTCGACTCTCTACCTTTTATTTCTGGCCCTCGTCTTGCTTCTTCTCCCCGACGGGATTTGTATGGCCCTCGCTCATCTGCTTTCCTTTCCCTGTTTCCCCTCTCTGTTGTCAGTTGGGGTGCCCCTATTCCTTCGCCGTCTCCTCCCTTCCCTCTTTTTGCGCCGCTCACTCTGCTTTCTCTATTCCCTCTTTACCTCTACGCTGACTCTCTTTGTCGAGTCTTTTCTGGCGACCTTTTCAAGTTTTATCCTTTAGGTTCTTCCCTCTTTTCCCCCCACTGTCAGTCGCTCTAGCAGTTTCTCGTCAGTCTTTCGCAGTTTTCCCTCGTTTGCCTTTCGCGGTCTTCCCACTCGCTCACTCCCTTGCTCGCTCGCTGGCCCTTTTCCGTCCCCTCGCCGACGAATCTCTGATCCCCTTATCAACTTCCAACCTTTCAACTGCCCCTCGCTTGCCCCCCTCCCCCCACACGCCCACCCCTCCCCCTATCCCGTCGATCTCCGCTTGCATTTTCCAGCCCTTGCCCCCTCTACCCTCCCCTCCGCCGTCCCTCCCGTCACATCGGCGACCTTCATCTGCCCCCCCCCCCCACTCGCCCCCCCGCTAAATCGCGCCTCTCCCTCCTCTTCCTCCCCCATTCCTCCCCCGCCGCGTATCTTATCTGTCCTCTCAAAAGTCTCCTCTCGTCACCCTCGCCGAGTCAGCCCCCTCCCCTTAGGTCTTTCCTCTTATCCGCTCGTTGGCCACGAAAGGGACGCCCTTCCGAAACGTTTCCCGTA
>BOPN01000213.1:257500-264668 GCA_017312705.2 Penaeus japonicus
CTACTTCGCACCAAACGACCGAATCACATGGCTTGACCAGCAACTTGAGGGGTTTCTTAGTTAATCATCTAAAGCTCGTTTACACATAACATGCACTTTACTACAGGAATGGAAAGCGCTAATTACAACCGGCATCGAAGACAACTTACCTGAATCAGTGAAGAGGGATGGCATAATCCACGGCTTTAGATAATTATAAGGAAATCCACGGTTTTAAGCTTGCACACACACACACACTGGCGTTATCCCAACACGGCCGTAAGCGAACACTTCCAGCTTAAAATATTAATTTCCGACAGGGATTCAGGCCACCAACGCACTTCTAACCCATCCACCTCTTTTCCTCAGCACTTTACGCCTCACTCGAACCTTTTCCTCGCACTCGTTAGGCCGTAATTTCCTCTCGATTTATCTCCCTCTCATAGAAGACCCGGCGAGAGAACACCACATAGAACCGCTCGCAACGCCTCGGTCACATACACTGACTCGACTTCGCCACATTTGACAACGTCGCAGAGCACTTAAGGTCACGTGACGCCAAATCGCGCGCTGATTGGCTGTCGTCGCCGCGCTCCGATGTGGCGGGAAAAACGTCACGTTCAAAAAGGAACCTCGAGCTCACTCAACATTCTTTGTGATTGACTGCGTGTCAGCAGCTTCGTCCCGTCTGTATTTATCTCTTGGCCGATATTCCCCGGCCGATAAGCCCGCCCCCCGATATTCCTCGTCATCGGTATAGCGCGTCGAATTGCCGATTTTAAGGAACCCCCCAATGGCCGATCTCTTCCCCCGTGGTCTTATCTCCATTACAATCATTTGCAAAATCGTGGGCCATCAGTCACCAATACAGGATCTTAGGGGCCGTTTGTAACGGGCGCGCTGATTGGCCGGGAGCGCCTTCAACACGGGCTTGTTTAATAATAGAACCAATGGCGTCGCCCCGTTCTACTCGCAGCGGCTGGTAGATTCACCTCCCCACTTATCACTGCGCAACTATTAATTAACAACTTATTTGGCCGTTTTACTTTCAATTTGCATCTATCAAGGAAAAAAATGTCTTTAAAAAAATAGGGAAAATAACCCCGAAGGAAAAACGGGCCGAGACGGCCAAACGAGAGGAAAAAAATAAAGGGAAAAGATTTGGACTGGACTGATGTAAACAAAACACAGGAACAGCTGAGAGGAGGAGCTGCTTGGGGAAGAAGCATCAATAATACGCCATTTTCCGCGGGTCTTTCCACTGTGCAGGGTTTTTATACGTTTATATTTCCTCGTCGCGTTACTTTCTATTAGTCGATATGAATAACCAAGTCAAACCATTCAGGGAAAGGAGGAGCTTTGGTAAGTAAAGATATGAAGGTCTTTTGCGTTCTTTGTCTATCAACCATTTTCAGAAGTGCGTCATTATTTCACCAGACTTTGTAACCTTGTTTTCACTCTTAATTTAACCCTATATTTTTTATTCATTTTCGTATTCACTTAGTTGAAGTTGGGTGCCTGAGTTTTATTATTTTTAACTATAATTTGTCATTTTACTAACATAGAAAAGCATCTCTCACTCATCGGATTTTCCCTTATATTTTTGTTCCTCTTATGAATATTGGTTTGTATTATTACAGTGTCATATAGTATATTGTTGTTTCTTGTAATTGGTTGAATTTTTGCGACCTTATTTGTTTGGAATTTTACAATGTTTGTAAGTTTTGCATCAGGATGTTTGACTCTCCAGTATCAGTTTTATCCTTCTAATATCCTTTTAAGATTGTCGTCTAGAAAGCCATAGCCCTTCTGCAAAGGATATTGTCGGGGGTTTGGATCACATTTGTATTGCATTTTCCCATTCATAGTAATTACAAGCATTTTTTTTAGTTATTATAACTTATCATACCAAATGCTAATTATTATCACTTTTCAAATATACCACATATATAGACTCGTATATCATACCATAAGTCTAGAAGATGATAGAAAACTAATATATCAAAAGTTACCTAGTCAGGCTGAACATTTTCAAATATGACTTGACTCTTTAGCGTTAAGTAGTGTTTATTTATTCCTTAATGAAATAACATTCCTAAACTCTAAAGAGGATTGTGTCGAATAATAACTACATAGTTGAAGTCACCTACTAGGGACTTTGGTAATTTTTGAACCCAGGACTGCACCCCTCTCCCCCCATGAACACTGTAACCTATTCCACAAGCATCTACATTGCATATTCTAATATGATAGACATTCAACTGGTTTGCTATGTGATAGTAAAAGGCCAAGGTGCCCTACAAGTCTTAATTTGACAGAGTATATGTGGTGGAGATTTGACAGTCTTTCCAAGAGCATCAAAATTGCAGGAGTCTCGGTGAATGAATGGTTGAGTTAATGTAATAGTATCTTTGAGAAGTAATTGTAGGCTTACCTTGACTCTTTGCAGGTTATTGTTTTTACCAAATACTGTAGCTTTGTGTGTCCTTCATGGCCATTTCCTCTATATCCACATGGTCATGTTTCAAGTGTTTTGTACAATGTTATGTATTTAGACATCTACTAGATTAACCAATCCCCGACGGGGGAATTCTAGCCTTGAATGTCCAAATGCCGGGGCGTTCGAATTATTAGGCCTAAATCAATTGAATGGCTGGCACAATACTGTGCCGCCCGGCCACTGGGCTTTTGAATGCGCGGTACACATGCTGTACCACCCGTCCAGAGAGGGTTAATTCTTTAAAAATCATAAGGCATCGGAACTTATATGAGATACACACATATTATATAGTATAATCATTTTACTCTTTTGATGATTATAGATAATAATTATCATTTGTAAGTCAGTTTGTAACAGATTCTTTGCTATACACCTTATGTTATCATGTATGAGAAAACATTCCAAAGGCATGCATGCACAGGCATGTAAAAATATGATGGATAGATTATGATTATGTACCATGGTAAATTACCATAATAATTCCATATTTTTCCATTATGTTTCCATAATGTGTGTTGTAATTATCTTGCCATTCACAGATATTTGTGATTGTGCTTACTAGCAAACATTGTAGGCAAAAGTAAATTTTGACACATCTCCCCTCTCACTCTCTCTCTTGACACTTAATCTTTAAATTGCTTTCATTTCCCACCAGCTCAGAGACAGCGAGATGTGGAGCAGATACGAGAGCAGCACCCCAACAAGGTTCCCGTGATTATTGAGCGGTATCCAGGGGAGAGGCATCTTCCTCTCCTTGACAAGACCAAGTTCCTTGTACCAGATCATGTGACAATGGGGGAGCTTGTCAAGATCCTTAGGTGAGTGTCCTCGGCTTAAAGATGTGCTTACTTTATATGTGCGTATGTGTGTATGCATGCTTTTTATTTAAGAAATGAATGCTAATGAATCTATTTTAGTTGGCCTTTTTTTTTTTTTTTTTGCTGTAAATCATCTTTTCTTTTTATCTATACAATTTTGAAGCCACACAGATTGCTATATCTTTGAGAGAAACCAGTCATGATGTTATAGAATGATTACCAACAGAATGTGTTTCATCCTCAGTAGTTATTATTTGATTTAATTTCATTGAAAACCATAAATGTTTGTGTGTTACAGGCGTCGTCTACAGTTGCACCCAACCCAAGCTTTCTTCCTCCTGATTAATCAGCGTGCTTTAGCTAGTGTCTCAAATACTTTGGCTCAGGTAAGAGGTTCTAAATCTTATTATTTTGTTTTTGACAAGTTCATCTCAATAGTGAAAGGAATTTACCAGTTACTCTTCTGTCATAAATGAAAAGGATTTTACGGTCGCAGATAAAAGGAACCATTTGTAACATTAATGATCTCTCTTGCTCCAGGTATATGAACACCACCACCATGAGGATGGATTTCTGTACATGGTGTATGCTTCTCAGGAGGTGTTTGGTCAATGATGCTTGTGATGCAAGTTGGATGATCATCCATGCTTTTTCTGATTGGAGAACTAACTATTGCTTTCCATAGGAGGTCCAGACATTTTTTCTCTTTCTTCGTCTTCATGTCCTCATCCTCCTTTGTAATAACAGGATGCATGGACATAGAAAATGGATGGTTATTATTTTTTCTCCTCGTTTAGGATTACGGCATCACTACATGATATTCTGTGTGTATAAAATCTTCAGCATATGAGTGATATGAAAGATAAACTGTCAATGAATGTTAGTGAATGGTGTCCATGGGGTAGCCATTAGAGAGCTATAGTTCTTAACAAATGAAAAAGTAAATGGTTCTGAAATGATGTTACATAAGGAATTTCTGAAGTGCACATGTGTCTTAGTAAACATTATTGAAAATTGGTGCATTTACTAATTGTAACTAGGAATATTTATTTTTATTTTTGTTTTTTCACTTGGTTTATATTCCCATATCTCTAATAGATGTTGTACAAGCTGCATATATATATATAATATGTAATGTTATAAAATTATTGAATATGGGAGACTGGTATAGATAATCAAATATCAACAGTATCAAATTAATTACTGGAAGTTAAAAAAAAAAAATAATAATTTTGATATTGACTCCAATTATACAAGAAGTATTTTATACTTGAATAATTCTAACTGCATAATTATTACAGTGACAGCTATTTCATGGTGGTACCATTTCATCATTCTTCATTACATAATGTTGACAAAAAATTCAAATGTTTACCACATCCCCCCCATCAAGCCTATTGCTTCATTCAGTATTATTTAGCTTTTATTAGCACCAGTTGTTTTCTTTCCAACATTTATTATCAGAGACAACAATTCACATAACACTAGTAATATTTCTTTGGTCAGCTTTCCTCCATTCTCGAAAGAAAACCAAGAGAGTGTTTACTAGCGGATATTTTACCAGCTCATTTGCTTTATAAGGAGGACAGCTAACATCATGTTAATGTGTTTCACCTTTCAATGTGTTCTATAGAGATGCGTTCAGATCTGTTGATGGCTTTCTCATTCTGTACTTAATGCTTTGCTTTAGTAGGGAAGAAATGGGGTATTTCTCATTGGGTGATCTAAGAAATCTGATTTATTTACATGCACTTTTCAGCTTTAGGTGGGAAATGGACACTCCGCTTTTTCCTCCCTCCTGAATTTGTTTGGGAAGAAAAATGGAAACATTTGTTTACCTTTGCAAGTGTGTTTTCTCATGATGAGATCTCAGTAACTGATTTTGATAGGTGTTCAGTTGAAGGTAAAGTGAAAACCATGGCATTTGGAATGTCTTATGACCAGTACTTCCATGAGTGTAATGAAAGATGGGAAGGCAAGTTTATGCAGTTGGTTTGGAAAGTTGTGTTATTATATTATGTTTGCATGGTATGTGTTACTATCTATTACCCTTTGCAGACAAATCTAAGCAGGTACTGTAGAATCTTGTTTTGAAGTTATCGTTAAGAAACAAAGACTCGCTCCTTGTTATATCCTTATGATCAAGTTGTCCGAGAGCTATTATTGTGGACAAGATGTAGACTGGTTCATAACGTGTGTTCATTATTATATATATATACATAATCGGATTGGAGCATTGTTTTACTGAAGTTGTTAGTGTGGCTGTCTGTCATGCAGGCTTTTTCCATTGCATTATTTATTGGACTTTTTACTCATCATTGTGTGTGAGAAAACTCGTACATCCAATTACAGAGTTTTGTTTACTAAATACTATCAGTAGTATTTTATCCATTTGCAATAAACAGCTTTATATTTTTTTTCTTTCTCTCTTGATTTTATATGTGTAGTTCAAGTACTGCAAAATTATTAAACCCTTTTTGGTTTGACCATTTATGTGGGTATAAAAGAGTTATTTTTAAGTTCATTGGTAGTACATTCTGTATTGTATGGATACCAAAAAATGTGTAAAAAAAATATATAAATCTATAAAATGAGATGTAAAAAATACTTTACTTTAAGAGGTTATATCCATACATGTAGTGTTCACAAGTTTAAAGGTAAGACATGGGTTGGATACTGGGCTTTCACTGCCCATGTTGGCAAGTCTTGCCTGTGTCTAGTCTAAGCATGGAGTTGGGCATAACATCAGTATACTTGTAATTACCCATTTATTATTATTTACTTTTTTATTTTTATTTATTTTGATTTCAATACACATCAGTATGTATTTTGTATGTTTGAAGTGTAGTAGTGTTTGTTGATCATTCTTTATTATTATCATTATTATTATTATTTTCTTTAATACCTTTATAAATGATTTCATCTAATTATGATCATTGCTAATTATTGATTATTTTGAACAGTTTATTCTGTATCATGAAAGTTAATAGTGGGTCCCGGGGTATTGAGCCTCAGGGTGACCCTCCGTTTGCTGAGACGTTCAGGCCCAGCATCAGCATGTTTTGTTGGTCTTTCATAGTCATTTTTAAGAAGTTTAACATTTAGATGTAAATAAATACATTGGAATGATTCACAATATTCAAAACCAGCTAAAGAAATATATGTTTTTTATACTGTACACTTGAGATTTTTTTTTACCATCCTCAATCCCACAGTGATATAAAGAAGTTACTGAAAATGTCTTAATTATGTTATATGTGTCTCCCGTATGGTTTGAAAAAGGCATATAATTAAGAATAGGATCAAAAGATCCAAATCACAATTGCTGTCAATACATAATGGCATTACATGCATGCACTGTTCAGACCTTGGATTATTAATAGATTACAGTCATTGGTATAAAGAAAAAGAAAAAAAGGAAAAGGAAAGAACTGGAAAAGATGTCCTAAAGTGAAGGATCACATATGGTGGTAGAGACGCATTACACTTCTGAGAAACTGGGTTATCTACCCCGTGGATGGCATGATTTGCTGCATAGGCAGAGTCGGTCGTAGATGCGGATGGCACCATGCCGTGCCAGACAATGTAAACCCACCATCCAACTGTATACATATTTTATTAAAACCATGACCAATGGGTTAATGAAGGAGTTACTCAAACTAATTTACCAAAATGCTTTAAATGTAAGTCATATAACACTTTGCCAATACAATACAAAGAATAAAATAATGGCTATAAAATAGAAGCATCAAAGATATGAAATTTTAATGAATACTAATCAAATGTTCTAAAATAGATAAAGAAAAAAAAAAAGTAGAAATTATGAAATACACATATATTTACATATACATATATATATATATATATATAT
>BOPN01000213.1:295431-310431 GCA_017312705.2 Penaeus japonicus
CGTCGCCCCCCCCTCACATTTCTATAGATTGTTCTCTTTGTATTCTAACAGCACCTTCTTTGGTTGCCATCAAAAAAAATAACTCGACTGTGGACGATGCTCTGCTCTCTCTTTGGACATTCCAGCAGTTTATGAAGATGTTGATCCTATGCTTATCGCTTGTTTCATCTCATCCTTATCAATGTCGCTTATCTGCCACCTTGGAAGGGTATTTGTTCAATCTGTACTTAAAGCGCTCATTCCCCCAATCTTTTCAAAGATCGATTTTACCTCTTACCACAAATAACTTTTCGACACTTTTTTATTCATAATTGCCCCAACATCTTCAAGTGAAATCTGTTCTTTCAGATCAGCAGTACGGTTATGGTAAAGCAAAATCCACTAGTGATCTTATGTCTTATCTCACCCACAAGTGGTCCACCTTCTTCATGAAACCCCGTATGTCGTTGCCGAAGCTATCTACAGGCCTGTTGTCAGGGTCTGGCAAAGGGCCCTGTTAGCTAAATTGCCTGCATATGGCTTTAGCCCTCCACTCTTCAAGCAAACCTTCAGCTTTTCTCTGACTGCTTCATCTCTGATGTTAACATCTGAACTTCAGCCCCTTTCCTTGTTACTAGACTTTTGTAATTTCCTCCCTCTTCCTTCGCCTCTCAACTGACGTTGTTTTAACTATCAACACCGACCTGGATTTCACTATTGATCAAAGAAAAAAACAATACAATTGATGTGAATTCCTCAGATACAGACTTACTTTATATTTTTCTTGCTATTATTCCTTCCAATATTGACTTCAACATCGGAAACTTATAATAATCAAGATTTTAGTAATATATATTGTTAACCCTCCGTCCTCATACATTTGAAAGCAAATCCTAGTCATGAAATTAGGAGTCTTTTCTGATACTGTGAACGCTTTCCCTCAGGAGAGTTCCTCCAACCGCACAAGCATATGAGATAGCTCCTCTGCTGATTCATTGCTCAGCAATGTCGAATTAAACGCTTACTTCCTTCCCTTCCATCTCAAAGAGAACCAATCTGTCGTGGTGTGGAAGCTTGAGCTACTTCCTCATCCGAAATATTCTTAGGGATGGCCCTCCTTTCCCCGTCGTGAAGTGGCCTAACCGCTGGATAGCTCACTGGGGAGAGATGAGCAAAAGGTATTTTGATGTTGATCAAATAGGTAGAGTCACAATCCTCTCTGGCTTTCTCCGGGAGGGGATTACATTTACCCATATGCATCCCAGTGAGCCCTGGGGATGGAGCGATATAGGTCCTATAGATGTGTTCCATACTCATCACATGGCCCAACCATCTGATCATGTCCAAATCTTCCTCGAGTCCAAGCTAAGCGAGTCACTATTTTCGATGGTCATGGGTCACTCACAGGATGCCAGCGAGACTTGCGTGTTAGGTTAAATACTATAAGCCGTGATTATTTACTGCTAACGTACCTGCAGCTGTAACCCTTTGTAATCAAAATGATGTAAATAGTTTTACCGACATTGTTTTAGATGTTTTGTACGTACAAATGTGTGGGGCGAAGTTGTTGTCTTGCGAGAGCGAGTTAGTACCAGCCTAGACCACTGGACTGGCGGGATGCAGGACCGCGACGGCAGATAAGGCATCCGGTTATGATGGTATCCCGTCTGATGCATACAAACTGCTCCCTCTGTATTGTCACCTTATCGACCTGTGTTTTCAGTCCCTATCTTGTAGACGAAAGCAGTTCTTTTATATATTCAAGCTGAAAGGATCCGAGGAATGATTGTGTACTTAGCTAATCAACTGCATAGTGTAATTTTATACGATAATTCACCCTGTAATTTTGCCACTCTTCACTGTGTGATGAAGAAAAAATGTTTGTACCTTCCATAGATTTCTGAAAGGCGGGCGTATTTTGCCTCCAGATACTTTGCAGTGTTGCTAAGGTTGGGGTGCAAGGCGTTTGGCGCTATAGCAGTCATGTAGCAGTCGTTTGGGGGGTATTGCATCATTTCTGGGCCTTCGGGATCTCTGACATCATGCTTCTTGTTCTTCATGTGTAAATGAGTAGGTAAAGATTATGAAAGGGAATTTACTGATGATAGATTTCTCTTATGACCGCACATCCTCATCTGAGTGGATGACACTGTATTGGTTGTCACGACCGGTGATGAAAATACGACACATAAGATAGGGCTATTAAAAGTTGTTTTGTGATAATTTTGGTATAAAACTAATGAGGTTAAGATTTTTTTCGTAGTGGGTGGGAGTGTAGAAGAAACGGGGCAAAAAAATTAGTCAAGTAAACCTCTGCGCCCTGAAGAATTTGGTAGATACCCTTACAGTAGAGGCCAAAGAAAGCAAAACATTTTTTAAAGTATATGGGAGGAGTCAAACCTTGATGATAATACTCTTGAGTATGGTTGGGAAAACTAGGTATAGGTGCTTTCTATGACTCAGCACTTCCGCTAGCAAATA
Organism: Penaeus japonicus; assembly: GCA_017312705.2. NCBI lineage: Eukaryota > Metazoa > Arthropoda > Malacostraca > Decapoda > Penaeidae > Penaeus > Penaeus japonicus. The sequence goes on from BOPN01000213.1 coordinate 297,892, forward strand.
CAGCTGCCTGGGGTGGCGGCATTTTAGAGGCAGAAGAGGACACAGGAAACAGGATACATCAGTTCTAAACAGACTGCCAGTGATATAACACTGAATTAAGTAGAAAAGTATAATCAACGTCTTAGGTCACACGATATGCAATATCAGTGCCTTACACAGACACCTGTTTTTTCCAGAATACATAGCCCTTCTTGGACAGGTCTGATCGTGATTCACCATGTAAAATTATTAAAGAAATCCTTGACACAGTCACTTCTTTAGTTAAATTATTTTGTTATCTTGTATTTTAAAGTAGTTACCGTTCCAGAGTGAATACCATGTAAATGGTAAGATTTTGGAATAAAGTACTCAGTCATGATTGAAGGTTTTCAGATTTTTCTTCCCAATATAATCAAGTGCAATAAAATGATAAATACTTGATAAAAGTCAACATACTGGAAACCATGTTTAGCCATAAACATCTATACGCAAGTGTTTGAATCTGAACCTGTACAAAATACCTTGTTAGGTCTTGGATCTTAAAACATTGGACATTAGCCTCTTAGATGTCACATGCAAGTGATCATTCTGGTGACAATACTTCTAGCAAATGTCTTCCATCTCTTGGATGAACCTTAATCATGATCTTGAATATGATCATAAGTTCTTGTAGGATACAATTTCACACTGGCTAGTGAGGATTAAAACTACAGTATATCTTCTTGAGTTTTGTCTGCTTTGTCACTCCTGTGTGTCTGTTTTCCAAGGCTCACAAGCTTAGAAGCACTCTAAGGGAAGTCATCCAGGAACAGTTCTCTTACTGACCACTTCATCTAGTATCTTTGTTACCTGTCACCATATTTGTGCTGTACTTAAAGATCCACTATGTTTTCATCCTTCTCTAAAATCAGGAAGTATAAAAAGACTCAGGACTATATATAATTTATTAACAAAATCTCACATTTGTTACATACAAGTTAACATTCATCAAAAATACCTTTCTTGCTGAAAAAAGGTCTTCAAACGAGAAACATGCAGTTATTTCTTGTTAAAGTTTTTTTTCTTCGTTTTTTTGCCAGATGGTATTGCTTTCCTGATCTTTCCATGGCTTTTGAAACTAACCTTTCCCTTTCCCTTTCCCTTCCCCTTTCCAGACATTCTACCTTCTCTGGGCTTGCCTTTCCCTCTACTGTAGTGGTTGTCATCGTCATCACTGTCGGAGTCGGATCCTGGCTTTTTCTTGTTTTGGAACTTCTTGATTTTCTTCTGTGTCCTGTCTTCCACGTCAGCTTTGCGCTTCTTGCCAGGCTGAACTTTGTCGAACAGAGCTGGGAGGGGTGAAGGAGGAAAATATTAGCACTTCACCAATACTGTTAATCCATGTGCCATTATTTACTATGACTTACATAGAGCTCATAAACAAGTTGGGGGGGTGGGGGGGGGTCATACTGCTATCCAATCATCCAATGCTTAAATGTAACACATATTGCTTCACTGATAAATAATTAACATCTAAGCATTTGTGAACACCTCACTTGTACCCACATCCACGCTTCTTACACATGGTGGTGGTTGAGGCATACTTATGGACAAAACTTGTGTGCCATGAATGAAACTAAACCCCTCCTGTTCTAAACAAGAAAGGTCACATGATAGGATTGTTTGAGAGTTTGAACTATGTTAACCCATTGGTCGCAGATTTGATAAAATATGTATGCAGTCATGTGGCATATGGCCATATTTGAGCCAAATGGATTTTTTCTGCAACTTAACCACAGTAACCAAAAAAACTATCCGAATACTGACAATCCATTCCATCCCTTAATGTCTCACCCCAACCCAAGCAATCCCAATCCAGATCCCCACAATCCCATGCCCCCATCATGACAATCTCCCTAAGCTTCATCTCGACCCAAACAACCCAATCCCAACCTTGACAATTCCATTCCAGTTCCTCACAACTTCTTTCCAATCCTCTGCAACCTCATTCCAGCTCTTTACAACCTATTCTAACCCTCCATAACCCATTCCAGTCTCAAAAACTACATCTCCAATCCTCCACAATCCCCCACAGAATCAACTCCACCCTCCACAGCCCCATCCTTACTCCCACAACCCTATCCTAATGCCGTCCCATAAACTACCTTGTGCCCCCCCCCCCCCCCCATAACCCTGTCCAACACTCCCAGTGACCTTGTAACCCACCAAAACCCCATAATACCAGCCACTCACCTTCGTCAGGGTCCTCGCCGATCTCTTCCTTGAAGTATTGGGCATCGTCATCGCGCTCGTCGTCATCGCTGTTGGCCAGATTCTCCTTATAGTCTCTCATCCCCTTGAGGCACTTCTGCTTGTGCTCCTCGAGTCTCTTCATCTTGGCCTTGATGTTCTTCTCCTGTTCCCTCTTCCGCTGCTCTCTTAATTGCCTGTAGGAGATGGAAAATGTCCATGAGCTCTAAGTGGATGCTCTGAGAAAACAGGGCAGTGGTGTTGACAAATCTAGGAAGAGAGGGAAGGGGAGGGAGAGAAATAGATAGATAGATAGAGTGAAAAAGAGAGAGAGAGAGAGAGAGAGAGAGAGAGAGAGAGAGAGAGAGAGAGAGAGAGAGAGAGAGAGAGAGAGAGAGAGAGAGAGAGAGAGAGAGAGAGAGAGAGAGAGAGAGAGAGAGAGAGAGAGAGAAAGAGAGAGCTAGAGAGAGAAAGAGAGAGAGAGAGAGACAAAGAGAGAGAGAGAGAGGGAAATAGAGTTATATAGAATGCTATATAAGATATTAAATACAGAAGTAAAACAAATATAGATATTATATGAAAAGTGCGAGACAATCGCCGGGTCAGGTCAGGTCAACTTCGATCGACAGCTAATTTGCTAATGCTTGCCATCCCACAGACCTACATCTTCATAATGAGCTTATTGCCATGCCCCGTACATTCCAGCCCACCTTCCCATGTGGGGACAAGATTCGGGGGACAGCGGAAGCAAAGCCTTCCCATATAAGCAGGAAGTTTGGAACATACCGATAGACCGGGAATTGACTACGCTACTGTCGACACCTGATTTCCCCACCTGTTCATACGTGTTGTGATATTGTTTATTGCTGTGACCATTGTGCTGTAGTGAATATTTCTATCGTGCACCATAACGTCAGACTATCTGCGTTATGAAATAAACCTGTAATGTTCAACCCCTGTGTCTGGCATGACTACCTATTTTGTGCTGGGTTGTCAGTTACGACAGACTAAGACAACCCTCACAGAGGGAAAGAGAGAAAGTGAGAGAGAGAGAGAGAGAGAGAAAGGGAGAGAGAGATGGAAAGAGAGAGAGAGAGAGGGAAAGAGAGAGAGGGAAAGAGAAAGAGAGAGGGAAAGAGAAAGAGAAAGAGAGAGAGAGAGAGACCCAAGAGCACTTACTTTGTCCTTTCTCTATGTTTCTCGAGCTCCAGCTTCTCCTCTGGTGTTTTCTTGATGATTCGATGGTATAGAACTAAGCCATCCATTAGCCCTTCTTCGATCTTCCACAACTGATGGGGAAACAAAAAAAGGAAATAATATATCAATATATCTAAATCTTTATCTATCTATTCATCTATCTATCTATATATATTTACACATACACACAAACACACATACATATAAATAAATAAATAAATATATATATACATATACACACATATATATACATATAAATAAATAAATAAATAAATAAATATATACATATACACATATATATATACATATAAATAAATAAATAAATATATATATATATATATATATATATATATATATATATATATATATATATATATATATATATATATATATTTATATCTATCAATCTATCAATCTATCTATCTGTCTATCTATCTATCTATCTATCTAGATAAATACAAATATACAAATATATATATATATATATATATATATATATACATATATATATATACATATATACAAATATACAAATATATGTGTGTGTGTGTGTGTGTGTGTGTGTGTGTGTGTGTGTGTGTGTGTGTGTGTGTGTGTGTGTGTGTGTGTGTGTGTGTGTGTGTGTGTGTGTGTGTGTGTGTGTGTGTGTGTGTGTGTGTGTGTGTGTGTGTGTGTGTGTGTGTGTGTGTGTGTGTGTCTGTGTGGTGATACTGTGAAAGAGGGATGCTAGCTCCCAAAAAATATAGTTTTCCCTTCACACTAATTTTCTGTTTCTTCTGAACTTCCCAAAAGGGGGAAATTCTCAAAATTTCCCCTGGTCTTTAACTTTATCAAGAGAATGAAACATAAAATTTCCTTGTGAAGCTGACCTGATAGATGCTGTAAGTATGACATATTTAACCAATTGGTCGCAGTTTTACTAAAATATGTATACAGTCATGTGGCGGGTTTATGTAGTATGGCACGGTGCCATCTGTGTTTACAACCAATTCTGCCTTAACATCAAATCATGCCATCCGCTATCAATGGGTTAAGATGAACATACTGACGGTTAAAAAATAAACCACAGGTCCAGGTGATGTGAACATGCCGATGGGAGCAAACTTTTGTTTTTTAGCAACAGATTAAGGAACTCCTCTTATAATTACTGAAGTATAGATTTAGTTTAAAATCCTAAACATACATGGTACCACTCACTGATAGCACCAGCATGAAAGAAAGCCTTGAATGGCACTAATCCAGTCTCTACTTAGCACTAACTTAACCCAATCCCGATGGGTCCGGCAAGGAGTGGCAACCCCCTACACCGGGCCTATGCAATATTGCATTGGGAACATCACACTGGTGTTTTGCCCCGTCATCAGGCGTTAAGCCATGTCACACGGGTGTGACACACATCATTGGGTTAAGAGACTAATGACACAGATGATGCCAACCTCGAGTATCTATATATCAAAAGCTGTAAGCAAATACCATATTCAAATATCATAATCATCGCAAATATTAATTTGACTAATACAAACTTTTTATGGACTACATTCTCTGTACTATTTGAGGCCTATCTCTAAATACACATACATGCATGTGTATGAATGCCCGTATGAGATTGGAACCCTATTTTAGTGTGATAAATTGCATCCCACAAGAGTCATACATAATGTACAGAAATAGGTGATGAATTTAGGCAACACTGTAAACACAGTTTTGCAAAAATTATTGACTGAAATTATGTATGCAAATAATTTCTTTTAAATTTTCAAGCATTTATAAATTAATAAATAAATAAATAAATAAATCTACACATACACTTAAGTATCTTTAGACATTACTGCAGCCATGAGAACCTGGATCTGCTTTTTGCAGCATTATCAACATAAGGCTACAGTTTGCCCTGAAATGCCTCTAAAATGCTAAAGATGACCAATGGGTGATCATTCCTCTAAAGTAAACCTAATGAAGTGCAAGTTACTGACTTTTAACCTCAATTGTTAATACATCAACACATCCCCTCTGCTATCACCTCTTGAAGATGTCTTGGCAGTTATGCTGACAAACCCTTTAAGTAATTTGTGTCCTTATCCAACAGCCACAGGTGTTTGATGGCTTTCTCCGACTTTTTTTCTTCATATCCTAAGGGTTCAGCTTCCTTTCTATGAAACCACAAGCTTTCAATTAAGATCGGGAGATTTCTCTGGCCTGTCCATACCCTTTGTACTCTTCCTCTGCCAACATTGCAAGATGGCCCTCGTCCAATGGCTCAGGGTCCATTTTGCATAAAATGAATGGTATCATGATAAACCATATAATGCTGAGGGTTCATTACATTCTTGGGCCAACTGTGGCAACACCACATCAATATCTTCATGGTGTACCAATGGTCATGATAATCAGCATCTACTAACCTCCTCATCCGTTCTGTGGCTCCACTGACACACCAAAACATACTCCCTAAGAAAAGAAGAGCTGAACTCAGGGGGTTAGATGCCTAAAACTTACCTCCACGGACAATCTGGGGCCGAGCTCTGTCAATCGAACTGATGACTTCTTGCTTGCTTTTGTTTCCTCGCCTGCTCCTTTGCTTTCATTTACTGTTACCTCGTTGGCAGGGTCATCTTCAGCCTCACTCTCTGACATCATTCCTGACCTATGGAATAAAGGCAATTCAGTTGTCTTTAAAATGGCTTACTTTCTACATTACTGTTGAAAATCAAGTCCAGTCTATTGATTGCTTTCTGCCTATAGTGACTGAGTGGATAACTGCATGGTTGGAGAACAGTATAGAGCACAGACCAACAGTGTGACTCTATGCAAGCAAACTCTCTCCCCTGTCTAGCATATAGATATGGATAGATTTCATATATATACCGACGCTGTCTTAGGTATTTTTATGATCCACTTTACTTAACCAAATGTTTGGGTGTTGTTGTAAAAGCAATTTAAAAAAATAAATACATTTCCTTTCCTCTGTTGTGTATTTTCCTAAAAACACAATGTATGTTATTTTTGAAGTAAATAATTTTCAAATTAGATGTTGACACCCCTGTAATGTGTAAAAAATGATCTAAGACAGTGGTTCTCAACTCATAAGTTCAGCAGCTGTATCCAGCAACTGAAACAGGGAAGCCTTAACTAATTGCCAACGGGACTGTTTTAGTTCTAAATGGTCGAAATGCTGGAATGTTTCAAATGCTTAAGCCCAATACCTTGGGCTTATACACACATATATATATATATATATATATATATATATATATATATATATTTATATATATATATATATATATATATATATATATATATATATATATATATATATATATATATATATGAAACCATATACATATATATAGAAAGCAGATTCCTAACATTATCTAGGCATTTACAATTCATAACAGCCCTGGGGAGGGTGGGGTACAAAAGAAACTCACGAACACAAAAACATACTTTGTCAGGAACTCGGATATGTCTGAGAACTTGCTCAGGTTAGGCACTTTCCCCGTGGAAAATTTCTTAATGGCCTTTGACAACCCCAGGGGAATGACACGGATGGAATAGTGGCGGAAGTCAAACACCTCATTCTCTGCGTCGTAGTGGATGAGGCAGCATCGTTGAATTGCATCTGTGTTGGCCTATAAAGAGATAAAGAAAAGGGACTGTATCATGTTGCTGTTTCAGCAGTGAGAGAAAAGTATGGAATTAATGGTTACACCTCACTTCCCTCTCAGCTAATGCTAGGAACATGCTACATCTCTTACTTGTCTTCACTACTCTCTCACTTGGAATGATATCTCTTCCTGATTCTACCAGTCCTACTACAGAAGAACTGCTTACATTCTGCTGCGTTCTTGCCCTAAGGCTAATTTCCTCTGTGAGCCCTAGTCGTGTTATGCATGCAGTACTGAACCTTTCTGAGCACTTTTTCTTAATTCATCTGAAAACAAACACATCCCTAAAGGAAGAAACCAAATGGAGGCAGGTGAAGGAGTCTTTGGACTTGAAACTGAAGAAGAAAAAAAGAATCAGGAGTAAAAGAGGAGCCCGAAGAGGAGAGAATTAGTTACCGTGTTTGGAGTGATGGTGGGGAACATATCGAGGAACATCCTAGCAGAGAGCTTCAAGTGTGGCTCCCCTTCCTCAAGCTGCAGGTTGGTCATAAGGCATGGCCCCACTAAGAACTTTGTCGCATTGGATGGCTGCTTCTTCAACAGCGACATGATATCGTGTGAATTGGAGAAAGACTTCACCCTAGAGGGAAGTGGGAGGAATGGGGGAGGGGGTTAATGGTGAGATTTCATTTTCTGGAAATATTCAATAGACATTCCTTCATATGAAACCTTCAAGATTCTCTATGAACCTAAACTTTGAAACCAGAATGACGTGCACTTACTTAAATGTCAGTGTCGGCCCATGTGGTAGACGGCAGATCTTCATGTAGATGCCCACTTCAGTTTCAGAAAATAAGACCATATGTGTAAAGTTCATAGGTCTGCATACTGATACAATGTCTCTGATTTTGCTTTTCTGGAAAATGAAATAACATTATATTAATATGATTATTTTTGTATAGTTCATACATTGTTTGATAACTGAATAAAGATATGTACAAATAAATGAATATAATTCAACAACACTCATTAGTCAACTGTAATCCTTCACAACTAAGCATTCCACAATCCTGGGCAAGCATAGAATAACACTATACAAAAAAGTCTTTTCCATGCAATATCAAACCCACCCAGGAAAATATGGTACATATATACAACTCTTACCTTCATCCAAGCAATTGAGTTAGGTTGCAGGATTTTGCGGAAGTCGGACACAAGCGTATCTGTCTCTTTCTGGAGTGATCCCTGCGAGAATACCAGGCACTGTGGGTCCTTTGGCCGCTCATACTCTTTAGATTTAACACTAGTTGTTTCATTCTTATGTTTCTGTCCACGCTGGAAATGAATGAGACCATGAGAACAAGAAAGAGAGAGGGTGGGAGAAGGAAAGACAATGAGGAGGAGGGTGATGGAGAAAAATATAAAGAGAGAAAGAAAAGTGCATGAGAAAAAAGAATGGAGGGAAGGTGAAAAAAGGATGGGCCAAAGAGAGGGAGAGAGGAAGAGTGAGAAAAAACAAAAAATGGGAGACGGAAGGGAAAGTAAGGGGGTGGAAGAGGAATGGAGAGAAATGGTAAAAGAGAAAGAGGAGTGTCAAATTAACTATTGGGAAGATTTAAATGCTAAACAGATATAATGTATCAACTGGAAATATGAAAATGTAGATGCTGATTTCTCTTTTGTATGATTTTCATAGACAAGGCTTGGATATGTTGTCCTTCTCCATATACCTTACTGACATACATATCAATCTAATGCAGTGTTATTCAATAAAATTTTAGCCAAAAAGTTCAGGACATATTCTTGTTTGGCTACAAAATGACATTTCTCAGCTTCCATACAAGGGATGTAATGCAATGATTGCACAAATTAAAGAGTAACAAGGCTGGTTGCAAACTCAAGGTCATGAGTTATAAATTTATACTCAAACTGATACCACCTTACAGTTACAGTTACAGCTACACACACACACACACACATACATATAAATATATATATACATATAAATACCTATGTATCTATGAATTTGCACGAAAACCTGCAATAAACGGGCCCTCCTTTCCTTTGAATTACTATTGTTTATAATTCTCACAATTCTTGCATTTCTCATTATAATTCTCACGCGGAGGAGTTTTAAGAGGTGTAAAAGCGTTGTTTACTACATTAATAACCGCCACATACATTAACCGGAACGCTGCATAATTTTTCCTGAAGAGAGCAACAATTTTCTCACAAGAATAATTTCCAGCCGATGGATAAGCGTGCAGGAACGATCACGTATTTGAGAGTTTGGGAAGAGGCCCTCCTTCTGGTGTGTGTATATATAGATGTGTGTGTATGTATGTATACATACATACATACACACACACACAAAAATATGAATTCTGGCCATTTTTCGTATGCAAAATCTTAACCAATTACCTACCTACCTAACTTTCTGCTTAGGGTCAAGTTTGTTCTAGTCAAGGGGGGCTTTGCCCCCCTGACCCCCTTATGATTGCTACCTCGTGCTATTTTCATATCACGTAAAACCTTAACCCAACTACCTACCTCACTTTCCCTAGTTTTGAAGTCAGCCTTTGCGAAGAGGGAGCTATGCCCCCCTGTGGATCTCCCCTATTCAGGGCACTTCGTGATACTTATGATGCGTAATTAGTCCTGTAGATGAAAATGCCGCGACCAAGAATAATCCTCACACTGCGCCGTGATGACAGCAACTGAGTCTTCGTCTCATATATTCCTCAGGATAGGAAACTAGGACCGATGATGACGCGACCACTCAATAGAGGGCACTATAATTATACTGTAAATAATGGGGAATATTGCGCCATCTGTTGAGAGAACATAACAGCACATGCAGGTAATTCCTTGGGGGTTTCCAGTCCACAGCTTGCTACTATCCAAAAATTCGTAAACACAGCCATGTTTGAATTTCAGGGAGAGGATGGTGGATTCGGGATATCTTGCCCAAGGTATGTTGCATGAAGTGCCCTAAAAAGGGGGGGTCCAGGGGGGGGGGGCAAAGCCCCCCTTTGGCTAGGGATTAATTCAAAACTAGGCAAAGTTAGGTAGGTCATTGGGTTAAGATTTTGCAAGCGAAATATGCCCCGAAGTAGGACGAGGTAGCACGAAGTGCCTTAACCCACACAGGACGGGTGGTACAGCATGTGTACCGCGCATTCAAAAGCCCAGTGGCCGGGCGGCACAGTATTGTGCCAGCCATTCAATTGATTTAGGCCTAATAATTCAAACGCCCCGACATTTGGACATTCAAGGCTAGAATTCCCCCGTCGGGGATGGGTTAAGAAAAGAGACCCAGATTGTGGGGTCCAGGGGTGCAAGCGCTCATTAATTTCACTATATATGAATAGTAGAGGTTGAGAGGAATCCATCGATACCACTTTTGTGGTATTTCGTAACGCGGCGTTATTCGGAAAATTTACCTATATATATATGTGTGTGTGTGTGTGTGTGTGTATTAATATATATATATACATACACACACACATGCTTATTCTCTTTCTTCCTTACTTTTTTAAGATCATAAAGTAAGGCATGAATGCACTGTAAAGATTTCCCTCCTGAAACTGTTGCACACCAGACAGCCTGGAGAAAATGGCATGTGCACATCAGACATTTTTTCCTTTAAGATCAAAGGCTAAATCTGGACTCTTAACCTAATGTATGTAAGAAAAGGCCCATCACGTATCGTCACAACAGATAACTGCTGCAATATATGCTGGTACATACAAATGTATATATCTAGACTCATTTAGAGTATGGAGGAACATGTTTGTCATTATTTACATATCAGCTTTGAATGTTTCATTATATTTTCTTCTTAATCAATGATGGTATATCCCGTTAATTAAGGAGAGGGAAAGGAAGGGAGAAAGAAATTCTTCTAGTCCCATGCCCTCGTTGTCTTTCGACTTAACGAGAGCAGACATTCTAGACACTACGTAACAGTCTACACTAATATGTAGCTGTAATCTGACTTTCTTTTGGCGTGATTTAGGATAAGTAACAAATAACTGGAACAGAAAATTCAGGAAAAGACTTACCTTTTTCTTCGCCATCGTGCTGTCTCCGTTTCCGACCAAGGAACCACAACAACAACACGTGAGATTCTTTAATTCCGCATTGTGTATGGGTTATTTAAGAATGACAATGGGCTTAAATATACTAAATATAAAAATATATTGGATATTTCACTTTCTTATTTTTCTTGGTCAAATATTTTATAAAGAAAAAACGGGTATGAATCTAGATTTTAGCGTACACTAACTGTAAATAAACGCAACCACGTGATGCGTAAGAAGGGGAAAATATGTTAAACCGGAGCCGTTCGTGTAAACCGACGGAATTTTAGGATTTATGAGGGAGAGGAGCAGGAGAGAGAGGGAGGGAGGGTGAGGGGAGACATAAATAGATAGATAGATAGATATATAGATAGGTAGATAAAGAGAGAGAGAGAGAGAGAGAGAGAGAGAGAGAGAGAGAGAGAGAGAGAGAGAGAGAGAGAGAGAGAGAGAGAGAGAGAGAGAGAGGTGGAGAGGAGAGGAGAGAGAGACTGATTGATTAAAAAAAAATATATATATATATATATATATATTCATATTATACATATTGCATTCTTATGAATATGTATAGGAGCTACGCCTAAATGGTGTGCACAACAGTTCATGGTAAATTCTGAGATATACATTAAGGGCGAAACCTTCATTATGATGATACTGTACATAGTAGTACTTGTATCTCTCTCTAATAACGGGATTACAACTTTATCTATTACCGGCAAAACTCTTGTGTTTACGTAATGTATTTGATAAAAGATTGTCCTCTATAAGGGACGGAGCATTACTATGCAATGTTTCATTTTAATTCTTTTTACGAAACTCTTTAATCAAGAATTGGGATGCGCAGTATCCGGTATTGCCTACACGAACGCCGTTTGTTTACATGTCGTTTGAGAAACGTTTGTTCGCGAACTTGATCGCTTCTACAACTTCAGGAGGTTTACGACGAATTCTAGGCCTTGTACAAGCCTCCAAAAGGAAAGATTACCATCGTTCCACATAGAGACAGGAGGAATAGAAACAGGACAGGAGAGGAACAAGTGGAGGGCTCAGCAACATGTCTCTCGCTGACGAGCTTCTCAATGACTTTGAGGAGGGTGAGGAAGAGGAACTTCTTTCCAATGAATTGCAGGCTCGAGAAGGCGCCCCTGGAGGGCCAGTGGAGTCCATGGACGTGGAGTTCAAGGTGCCATTCTCCGTCGACCCTAAGGCAGCCAAGCCAGGCCTACAGACTGTTCGACAAGTAGCTAAGTTATGGGACTCCAACAAGCTTCGCGACATTAAAGAGCAGATAGAAAAATATGCATCTCAGCTAAGGAAAGCAGAGGACATCCAGGGACCTGTGGAGGCAGATCCAGAGTACTTGCTGATTGTGGAGGCAAACAACATTAATGTAGATATTGATGATGAAATTGGAACTATACACAAATTTGTTAAGGAGAAGTATTCCA
>BOPN01000213.1:335431-337931 GCA_017312705.2 Penaeus japonicus
CACATACCAGTACCAATACGAGGGCGAAGCGGTGACCACAGCCCAGGTCGCGGAAGGTCAAGAATCTAAGTTTTCTGTAAAGGCGACGGTCACCATCAGTGCGAGAACATCATGTGATTTAAAGATGGCGGTGAGTTTTGGCGGGAAAGAGACTTTTGCCGACCTGGAGGAAAATAAGCTATTGGTTTTATTTGAATAGATCTGTTTGCACTATTTATTAGTCTTTGTACAACGTTCCACACTGAGAAAGTAAATAATGTGGAGAAATATATTCAAATTAACTCAGTAATCAATCTTCCAAACAAAAAAACGCCGAAAAATATAACCTGGCAACCTAACCAACCCAAGAAACAATTCCAGATTAAGCATTCTAACCCATAGAACTAGATAGAGATCACGCATGAAATAAGGAAACAAGAAAAACAACAGCAACATCGGCCAAAATACCCGTGTCTTCCCTAGGTTTCAGAAATCAGCGTGGAGGGCGTCCCAGAGGAGAGGATGGCCCAGTTCATTGCTGCCGTCCAGGCGCATGACCTCCACTTCAGGTTAGTTTGCACGAATTAAATCAATAGTTAATATGATATCAAATAAAGATAATGGATAGATGATGGTACAAAACATAAGATAAAGGTAAACGGTATATGATATAGAATAATAATAAACAATATAGAATAAAAAGATATATATATGAAATAAATAAACTAAAAAAATATATGAAATAAATAAATTAAAAATGTGTTTATGAAATAAATAAATCAAAAATGTGTTTATGAAATAAATAAATAAAAAATATATGATACAGAAATTATATATATATATATATATATATATATATATATATATATATATATATATATATATATATATATATCATAGGAATAAACTATATAGAAAATTTAGAAAAAGAATATATAGAAATTAAAAAACAAAATATGAAAACATAGAAATGAAATATATTGCAAAAGAAATAAAAAATATAAAAAACGTACTATAAAATCAAAACAATAATTCCAAAGAACAACAATACACCCGACTACAACGACCTACCGCTCCCTCACCCGAACACCTTTCGTACCCCCGCAGCTACCAGGATGGCGAGATCGAGTACTTGTGCCCCCACCAGGATGAGGACGCCGTGGCAACCAATTTCAAGCGGGGTATCCTGTCGGCTCTCCAGACCACTGTGACCAAAGTCGACGACCAGACCGAAGTAGTGGTCAAGGAGGTGAGGGGAGAGACGGATATAAGGGGGGGGGGGGTGCAGAGTGATGGATGATGAACAGACATACCATCGAAACACATCAACACATCCTACCATTCTCAGTCAAACCATTTCTAAAGCTTCGAATCAACGACAATACTAATATAAAATCGGAATAAGATTTCATTTTCATTTTCCTTCTCTTAAGATCGACGTCGGGGGTGACTGCGAGACGAGATACAGCATCCAGAACCCAGACAAGCTCACGGTGACGAAGACAAAGGAGAACTGTCGCTCGAGCGCACACTTTCCTTACGTCCCTCACGTCCGCCACGCCTCTTACGCGTCCAGCACCGACCTGCCCTTCTTCAGGTAAGGGGACGCGCTCCTTCCCTCCCTCTCTATCTTTATTTCACTCCCATTCTGTCTAATTCTATTTCTTTCTGTCTCTTTTATTCCGTGCCTCCATCCCTCCATTCCCCCCTCTTTCTTTCTCTCTTCCTCTATATCTCTTTCTCACTCTCTCTCTTTCTCAACCTTTTTCTCTTTCTCTCTCTCCCGTCTCTCTCTCTCTCTCTCTCTCTCTCTCTCTCTCTCCTTCTCTCCTTCTCCCTCTCCCTCTGCCTCTCCCTCTGCCTCTCCCTCTTCCTTTCCCTCCCCCTCTCCCTCTCCCTCTCCCTGTCGCAGGAGAGAAGACAGGTGATCACCAGCACGCAACAAACTAGTCCCATCTTTGCAGGAGGAGCCAATTCTGCCAGCTGTTCCAAGGCGACACGAAAGTGTGGGAGCGAGCAGAGTGTACAGAGGAGCTCCATGTCGAGGGAACCGCCTCGCCCTTGGCCTCCGTTCGTCTCACTTCCCGCCTCGAACTGCAGCAGGGCCAAGGCGCTCGCTCGGACACCCAGGAGGGTTTCTTCGCTCTCGGTGAGTTCCTTGGTTGAGTGGTCCATTCTATGAGTGGTTTTCTTTATTCGTTTTTCAGGGGGGGGGGGGGGGGGAATGGACACCTATCTTTCTCTATCGAGTTGAGACTTATAGTATGGAGGTCATATGACACTATTGCAATTATCTAAGCTTATCGGTATCCTACTGTTATTGTAAAACAACCCCTTCCTTTTATATCAACCCTCTCTCCGCCGTCCACTAACCTTCGTTAGATCTTCGTGCTCAGATTCCTGTCCTATTGTTATCCCGCTCAAAGTGTTCATGTCTATTGCAGAGGAGCCACTGACAAGGAAGGAGTCGCTAAGGATGGACTTGAGCGGCAGCGTTTCGTCACCTGAGCCGGAAGTAGAT
>BOPN01000213.1:347931-362931 GCA_017312705.2 Penaeus japonicus
TTCCTTCTCTTCCTCCTTTTCTTCTTCCTCCTCCACCTCTCCTCTTTGTCTTTCTCTTTCTCTCCCTCCTCCTTCTACAAAGAAAAAAATCACTAGCGAGGTCCTCCTTAGGTCAAGTGGCGGGACTGGTCGTCGAGCGTCTCTCACAACGTGACCTGGCTTCCAGATTCCAAGTCCATCAAGGTCATTCTCAACGACGCTCAAGTAGTAGAGTTCAAGGCCGAGGTCAGTAGGGTAGACGTGCATATGTTTTTTTGTTATATTTTTCTTGTATGGTAGTGTCTGTGATTGTTATTATTATTATTGTCATTATTATAGTTATTATCATTATTATCATTATTGTCATTATAATTGTCAATAATGATAATGGTTTAATGATAATGGCATAATAATGATGCTGATGATAATAATGATATTTATAACACAACGAAAGTGATAAGCAACGATAATGTTACTGATAAAGAAAAATTGATAAAAAAAATCTACAGCAAATCAGCAACTAATTTTAGTTTCAAAAGCCATGAAATCAAATGTAAATAAGCATAAAGGCTAAAAAAAAGAAAGAAATGTTCTTTAGTTGATCCCTTTTACGGGTTTTGAATGCATTTCGATCGAGATGATAAAGTATCCAATTTTCCAGACCTCCCCCGATCTTCTCTTCTCTGTCCTGATGAGCAGCGACCGGGCGAACGATGAACCGGAATTCAAGGTAATGATTAGCATTGTATTTGATAAAATGGGGAAATGTCGTTTAAGGTGAAATGTTCAAAATAGGTGCAATAGTTTAATATAAATAATATAGTGAAGTGTTGTTCATTATAAACGAAGTGAGGAAATGTTCAAAATAAGGAGTGACGGATGCAGGATGTTTCAAAGGGGGTGGGGTGGGGGGTCAAATTATATGATAAAGGGACGCCAAATAAAGGAGACGCGTAGCCAAAATTTTAGAAGTATGATAGGAATGGTGGTCCGCCGATTGGGGATTTTTAAGCACTTCAAAGGCATTTTCCAAACATATTCATTTTGATTAATAGTGTAACATGATATCAGTAGTAAGTGTGAGACAAAGCGTCTGATGGGTTCAGAAAAAGGGGAAAAAAGTAAATATATACACCTGCATGAAATATACCAGTAAATGTAGTTTTATCCGAGATTTTCTCACTAATTCTAGCACAACCGAAATTGATATTGTTGCACAGACTATTCACATATACTTGCTCTGTGTTTAACGTTTTTTTTGTCTACTATTTTATCAATACGGTTGTGTGAGTCTGAAATATTAGCATGGGCAATACATATTGAAATGTCTTAACATGAACAAAATGTAACTAAATCTTCGTCGAAGTCTTTGCTAGTGGCTGCACCATGATTTATGCCTATGCCTTTAACAAATACCCCTTCTTGCTAATCAGAGAAGTTTTTAAGGCCTTGCTTACATAATGCAGTAAAGTGTACGAGCTGCAGGTATGTGGGCGCGAAAACTAACGATAGTCGTGCAAGCAAGAGATGAGAAACTTAACAATATCATAGTTTAATAAAATTCGGACTCAAAGCTATACTGTTTGAATTTTGCTCCATTCGTTATTTTTTCTATAATTCTATTTTCATCTACGTTTCATTTGTTTGGACAGAGTGTATTCGGTCGAACAAGCCTCCTCCTCATCAAAAAATTGCCGACACGCTTATGAGTAATTTTCAACTTATCACATACAATACAAACTGCCAGAAAGCACTCATTCTCGTCCATGCTTTCATCGACAAATAACAAAATAATAAATATTAACAGATTTTAACAACAGTAATTCGAAAATCTTTACCTCCTTTTCCAGGCAGGAATTCACAGAACACACACTTCTGAACAAACCAACTTTCAACTTTATTTTACTTCTGGCGCTGACCCGCTATTGCACGTAACAACCGTCGTTGGAAGGTAAGTTGCAATTCATTCGGCAAGTCTTTCATCGTTGAAGGAAAAAGGCCAATGGAATGCGATTACTTATTTGTCATCAGCACTGTTCTAAGATCTTATGGCCATTTTTATCATTCACGATTCGTTATGAAAATTCGTAATTCTTGTGCCAAAGTGACGTAAGTTCCATTGGTTTTGAGGCAGATAGTCGACAGAGAGATAAGCAGACTCTCTTCTGTTTTGGAATGCTTAAACCGCAATCAATTCCACCCATCATATCATACTAACCTCGTCCGGATTCCCTTCCTCCCTTAGTGACCAGACCTTCAGCGTGAACTTTAAGCTTCTGGAGAGTCAACTCGAGGTCAAAGGTCGTTACGAGCAACCTTATGCCGGTGACCTTCAGGGCACTGCTGCCGTGAGTCTGGTCTTGCCCTCGGGGGATACTTATTCCAGCGACCTCGCCCTCAACCACACCTATGATGGGGTGACCAGGAATCTAATGGTTATTATTTCTTTTGTTTTTGTTGCTGGTTCGCAGAGGTTACTTGTGTTGATGAACGTTTTTGGATCATTTGTATGTATTGATGATTTTCTGAATTTTGATTAACACATGTATAATTAACAGATACTATTTTTTTTCTTATCACAGTCATGGCACCTTTATAGAAATAACAAGATTTTTAAAAAGTTAACAGCTTTCTTGCTATATTGCATAGTGGATCCTCATTAGATAATTTGTACACTGATAATTCTGGGGGTATAATATGCTAACAGGTTAGCGGAAGTCAAGCTTATGGCTTTCTTTACTTCAATATCTTCTCACTTTATTTGTCTTTTATTTCTGGTTATCAAAATCCCTTTCGATAGGTTTTCTATAGAATTTTTACAGAGCTTTTCGTTGGTTCAATAAGTAACCATTTCAAATTCATTAATCAAATGCAATTTTTCTTGTGAATTTTTATGCAAACTTCAAATGTCAACAAATTTCCTAATGCAAATGAAACCCCTTTATCTTTTTTAAATCTAATTCTACTTACAAAATGACAAACAATACGTAAAAAGTTGAGCCGAATTATGTCAGTGAACTCATGCAATATCAATTTCATCTTCCATCCCTTCTACTCAAGGTGTCTTCAACGTATGGCGACGACATGTTGAAAGGTCACGTGACAGTCAGGCAAGAAGATGGCTGGTTCTCGGAGCCCGTGCTTGCTTTCGCCCTCGCACTGTCCACGCCTTTCGCTCGTTTGGGCAACGTAGGCTTTGCGCTAGAGAGGAACAGTGATTCGTCCTCGCCAAGCTATGCAGAGTTCCAGTGGGATGACCTAAAGGTAAGTGGCAATCACGTGTTGTTCGTGACAATCCAAAGTATGGACTTGTCATGAATCCCGGGCTACAAGCTGCTTCAGTTTTAATCAATATTGATTATGACAGTGGAGCAAGAATGTTGCCTAAATTTTGCAGCTCTTTTTTTTCTTTCTTTCCCTTAGGTGCGAGGTGAAGCTCAATTGGATGATTTGTCGCAGTTGGAAATGAAGTTCCTCTATGAAGATGGGGGGACGTGTGATTCCCACTTCCACTTGTACAACAAGTATAGGGATAGTCATTACATGACTGGTATCAGTTTAGGCCTCACAACCTCTTATGAACCTTGGGTGGTTGAGGTTAACACCACTTTGGGTTATGGGACTTCTGACCTCACGATGAATGTTGGAGCACCTGTCTTGAGTTCACCTTTCCATGCTCACCTTTCTTACGAATTAACCAGCTCTCTTTTCGATTTTGAAGCTCAAGTTGGAGTAGTAGATGGAGAGACAGCTGGAGTGACATTCTCAGGACGGAGTGAGTCCGGCTGGGATTCAGTCCTAAGGTCCGGATCCCTGATGCTAGATGCTCCTGGGATTGATCCCTTAATATTCAATGTCACAAACTATCAAGAGTCAGACTTATTTACTGTGTCTGTAGATCTGACTTCAGAATTCAATCCCATAAATTCAGTGAGTTCAGAGTTTGGGATTTACTACACAGGACCTGGAGAGACAAAACTTCAATTTAATGTAACACATGACCAGCTGGTGGTAGGACTTGAGCTAGACAATAAGCATACTGGAAAGGGATACACACAACAACTAAAAGGAACTGTGAATGATATAGAGATCGCTTATTCTTTAGAGACAGAGTGGGGTCGCAGCCCTCTACCAGAGAGTGCAGATGGACAAATTGCCATTACCAACTTGCTCGATCACAATTTGAATCTGACAGTCTCACACAACAAAAATTCCAGCACATTTTCAACAAAAGTATTTGGGACTTGGGGTGACCAAATGTTGCAAGCAAGTCATATTTTACAATTTGATCACTCATTAGAGTGGTCAAGTTTATTGGACATTCTTCTTCCCAACAAAGAAGAAATAAGATCTGAGCTGTCTCTATCTGCACAAGCAGACCTTTCTTCCTTCCAATCTAACCTGAATTTCACCTCACCATGGACAGATAACATCGCAACTATGGTAACAGCTGTGCCCGAAGATTCTTCTACAAAGTATGAATTTCTAAGCATTCACGGAGAATCTGTCATTTCGAAAGTAACTCTGAGAAGCAGTAGATTATTTGGATGGGATCAGTCTAATATTCTGCTGGAAGTATCATCATCTTACCATGAGAATTGTTCTATTGCCTGGGAACACAGAATGGATTCGGGCAATTTAATATCAACAGAAGTGAGTTATGGACCAAACTTTTTGATTCAAGCAACAAGCAACCTCACATTAAATCAAGGATGGTTTAGCCAGGAGTTTGCAGAGTATTTGTTCCTAACTCAAGTTAGTGCTCCAGTACAAAGCATTGACTTTAGATCTAAGTTACAGATTGACTCTCAGTACAATAGTAATTTGGAAGCTGTGTGGGGAAGTTCCTCAGTAATGGCACAATCTGCCATTTTTGATGGTGTTATCTTTAAAACACTGGTGGATATACCTGGCCACAAGTACCAGTCAGATCTAGAATATACTGATGGAATCAGTGAGATACCAGACTTTGATTTCAAGCTAGCAATACAGGATGAGGATGTTCTAATCATCAATACTACAACTACATCATTATTTCCCAAGTTTGATGTGCAACTCACCTTCCAGGTTTTGGCAGATTCAAGTGCTCCCATGAATAATGGTTTGCTTAATATGACTATGGATTTGTCCCAAGTTGAAGATTTTACCTTCTTAGGGTCTATAAGACTTCTTTCAGACTTTGAAGGTTTTGAAGACTATGGGCTTTATGTAGAAACTAATATTAATCTTGATCACAACAACTGGGCCATAGGTTTTGACTCAAAATTGTACACCAATGAAGTGATTTACAGTTTAAGTACTAGTGGCACTCTTGCTTTGGATGATCTGCCTCATCTCAGATATGAGATGGCATATGGCGTGAGTTTTAGTGACCAGCTTGTTGACCAAAAAGAAGTAAACTTCATGTTTGGTATTCCACAATATGACAACTACCAAACCAATGTCACTCTAGTACTTGGCAATGATGTACCTCAGTGGGCTTTGTTCTTGTCCTACAATAATACAGGGAAAGACATTAAGGGCTATGTTGTTCCAGGAGAGGATAATAAGTATGAGGTGGCTGCCACCCTTAATGCCAAAGATTTGGTCTTTAATTGTCAAAGAGTAAGTGAAGATGGATCGACTTTTGTAGCTGCAGAAGGCAAGATCACCTGGGATGTTGACAGTCCTAAGAAACAAATAACACTGACCATGAACTCTGATTTTGAAGCCATTAAAGAGGTGTCTGGAGAGATCGTCATCACGGAAAGTCGTGGCTTTGAGGTCAGCGCAAGCTTCATGCTAAATCAACAGAACTTCCTATCCAATCTTCGGTATGAGGCTCGAGGTTCAGGCAATTCTGGAAGGGCCGTTATGGGAGTAAAAAATACAATCTTTGTTGAGTTTATGTTTGAAGCCAATTTCGAGTTCTTCTTTACAGATGAAGAATTTAAAGCAGATTTGAAGATTAATGTAAATGACGAAGGATATTTTATCAAATCACACATGAAGGCAAGCTTAGAAGAGTCTTACATACGCATTGAAATGCCACTGACAGATTGGGAAAATATAGATCTGACAGTGAATATCCTGACAGATGAATCCTACAGGGTTATTGTAAAGATGAAAGTCCCAAAGTTCTGTTTCAACTTCGATGGAAAACTTGACCAATCATTTTTACATGCGACTGTGAATATCAACATACAAGAGAACTGCTCTGCCACAGCCATTTTTGAATTCAACATGAAATATGAGGTGAAGGATAGGCAGATCACATTTTTCTCTGACTGTTACATACAAGGCTTTGGTATTTTCTTCACGATAGAAGGAGAATGTACAATTGCAATGAATAAATATGAAATCGAGATGAAGGGCGAATTTTTCCCAGATTATTCAGTGGGATTGGCATTTTCTTGGGTATTTGATGAAGACGAAGTTGGATTAAAGTTACACGTATATGAGATCTCCACTGACACCACATACTTTTTGTTCAGCAGCACTTTCTCGCGTTTGAGATCTGAAATTGTCTTCAAAGTTCTGGATGAGCAAAAGCTTGAACTAAAGGCAGATTATGATATTCAGCCAACTCAAGCAATCCTTGAAGCAGCTTATTCTCACAGTTTACTCGAGCATTCATTTAGTGGGAAGTTGACTGGGGAAGCAAATTTTAAAGAAAACTTCGGTGATATAGAGATCCATTTCTCCACGGATGCTGCATTTGGCCAGGCTGATCTTGAGGTTGAATATGATTTCAGGAAAGAAGTCAAACTAGGACATTTCAAGCTAACAACCTCAAATGGAAATACTGATGGCAAAATTCAGCTTCAGATGAGTGACCAAGAATTAAAGCTAACATATGATATGTCATCAACGCTTCATTCATTCCAGAAGTATCATTTTGAAGTTCACTCTGATACGAAAGTCAATGGCAATACCCTAAATATTTACAGCAGCCAAGATAACATGAAATACAACTTTACGAGCTCATTTTCAACAAATGAAGATGATTTCATGGGAGCTATTACTCTCCACATGCCCTTCCAGCTCCTGGAAATGTTTGAAGTAGGCTTCAAGCTTCCTTATTCCGAAATGCCTCAAAGGAAATATGAGGCCAAGGTCAATGGTGTGACATCTGGAGAATTTTACGGACTGAGTGTGAAGCATGGTCATCACGAGAACTGGAAGCAGCAGAGAACAGAATTTGACTTCCGTACACCAGGAAAGATGTTGAGCAACTTCACAGCTCTCGTGGAGTATGATATTGACGGTCAAGCAGCAATTTATGTAAACGGTACTAGAGGATGCCTCGGCCTGGAAACAAACTGGCAGGTATCTGATGTTCTCTTTGCATTCGATGTTCAGTCTTATTTGACTCTCCTTGGCCTTGGCGAGTATATGCTGAGTGCAGATATTCCACTTCATTTATCACAGAGGGGAGAGGTACGCATCGATGCACAAAAAACGAATTATGACTTCATGACAGCAATAATAACGGGAGAGAATTTCAAGTATGGGAATGTAACCTTCATGATTATGCCTGAAGCACAAGAACCCCAAAGGAAGGTTTATGACCTCAACTATGAATACGCTAATCAATTCTACTTAAATGGTCAGTTTGGTGAGTGGAAAGCCTCAACTAAATGGAACTTCATGGGAGCTCAAATACCTGCATTGTCTGGAAATGTAAAAATCCAAACCAACTTCCCTGACTATGAGCTTATTGATGGCTCATGGGATATACAACAGAAAGACAGCATAACGTCCTTACAATTTAAGGTCGATATGAAACAAAAAGGAATAATTTTCCTCTCCTCAGGCTTTGATAACCATCCTCGAGGTAGTTCTGCTCCCTGGAAAGGCTTTAAATTAGACCTTCTCTTCGACTCTCCTTTCACAGTTACTCATATTCTCCGTGCACAGTACCAAACCAACCCTCTTGGAGCCTCAGCTACTTACAAATACGGCTACGACACGTTCCAGGTTGACTTCACAACTGAATTTCAGGACAAAGAGGGTACAGTTGGCATCACTGGCAACATCCCAGTGCCAGGAATCTCAGACTTCAAAATCGACTTTAAGTACAAATTCTCTGATAAATCTCAAAATGTTATCAAGTTCAAGGCAAAAATTGAAGAGACAGTTCTACAGATTAATGGTAAATCCAAGATGGATTGGAGCAATGGCATAGTAGAAGCTACAATCACCTCTCCCTTCTTCAGTCCAGGGAGGGCAGAATTTACTTGGTCGACTGAAAAGACTCGGGTCACCTACTGGGCCACGTTAGACTACAAGCAACAAGAAATCAAAGTCAAAGTAGCCTTGGAACAGACTAGCAGGTTAGTGAAGTTGGACATATTCCTCTCAACCCCATTTGAAGGATGGAAGAGTATGAAAGTTCACGTAGGCTACACCTGGCTACCCTCTGCATTCACATTCACAAGTGTAGTGACCAAGGAAGAGAACCAGATTTTTAAGATGAAGTCGTCCTTTTTGCTTAACAATGAGAAAGTTGCCTTTGCCATTGAAGGATCTTTTGAACCTCTAAATACTTCTGGATTATTGATGTTTGAATTTAGTAATACTGAAAATGCATATGAAATTAAATTCAGACAACAGTTCAATGATTACAAGATTTTGGAATTTTATGGTGAATTAGATGAGTATCATCTTGAAAGTAAGCTGAAATATGGAACAATGGAAATATTTGCTGTGACTTTTAATCACTATAAAGCAGAAATTTTCTTTACATGGGAAAAGGGACAATATTTCAATGTTACTGCCAGTCAGTTACCCAAGGCTAATGGCCGTGAGTTTAATTTCTATTTTAAAATTTCTGATAATCGACCAGTGACTATACAAACCATATATTCGTCAACTGATGGTCACAAAGGAACCACGGTTCTCGCTTTTGGTGACAAGAAATACAAAGTGACTGGAAAGTTTAATGTGGATAATAGACAATTACTCATATCTACTAGTTTTGAGTCGTCTGAGGATATTGATAATCCAATCACGATTGAAGCCATGTTTGATTTGTATGACTTTGTAAGAGGTAAAATGAAAGCTGTGAAAGATCTAGCAACTATCAGCTTGAACTGGGGTGGCAAAACAGAATTATCTCTCTCAGGACTGCGGCAGAAGAATGCCATGAAGATTACACTAAACCTCATGACGCCATTTGAAATTCTACCAAAACTAAAATTAAGCTTTGATGGTGGTCAAAAGCGAAAGCAAAGTTCTCTTGATGTAAAATACCAATTGTCTTGTGAATGGTCAGAGAAAGTTGACCTCTCTGGGGGATTGAAATATAAGAACGATTACTTCTTCCTAACCAATGAGATAAAGACAACATTGCCAATAGTTGAAACATTTAGCAGTAAACTTTTGCTGAAGCCACGGTACTTTGAGATTTCTGCAGAATTGAATGGGAATGAATGGAAACTATCCATTTCTGAGTACTCTTTCTCAATACCATTTTCACTCAAACTGGACATAAAAACACCTCTGGAAGGTTACGAAACTCTGTCTTTAACGAGCTCAATACAACTCAAGAATGGGAAACTTGATGCTGAGGTCACATTTACCTGGCCAAAGGAGAGAATCATCACTTTGAAAATCCAAGCAGAGAAGTGGAATGTAAAGATCAAGCTGAACACTCCCTGGACACCCTTAAGGGAATCCATTTTCATTGGTTCTTTGAGGACTGAGAGTGAGGAAGTCTCCATAAAGGTGACGCTCCAGTGGGATGGCAATAAGGTAGAAATGACATCAGACATGACGCCCAAGGAAGTCCAGATTGTTGGAAAATACAAGAGTGGTGAAGTTGAGGTGGTCCTCATTAGAGCCGAGTACATCAACAAGGGCAATGATTTTGAAATAGGGGTTGGTGTGGAGACTGTGTATGAAATTCTGAAGCTGTTCAGGGCTAATTTCCAGTTGGGGCCACAGGGTATCTCCCTCGAAGTTGCTGTTAATGATGTAATGAGCCGTTTCAAGGGAAGTTACTCAGAAGGTGCAATTAAATTTATCATAGACATTCCCTTCTTATATAGTTTTCAGTGGAACCTAGAAGCTAAGCAAGACTGGACAAAAGTAGACACATATTCAACCATTACCTACCCAAAAGGAACCACACCATATAACATTACCCTTAATTATGCCTACCAAACATCGTCACTCATGGTAATGTTTGAAATTGCTGGAGATGAAAAGATTATGTCTTTTGATATTGATGTCTCAGATACTTGGAAGTTTGGTGCTGTATTCTTCGGGAGTAAGATTGAAACAACCATCAACCCTAACATTAATGACGTCATGAGCCTTAAATATGAATCAACCGACCTCAGTTTGGAAGTACTGACTATAAATGTAAGTGTTGATTATGGTGAATATGTGAACATCTCAAGCATTATGACTACTGGTATTAGAAACAACAATATATCCAGTCATGTAATGAACATAGGTTATATCGTACAAGAAGAAAGTTTTGTCCTCAATGCTATGCTGACCAGCAGTTACATCGATGACCCATATGAACTTGAAGCCACCATACCCTTGAGAAATATTCTGGTTGAGGAAGGAACAGCGGTTCTTTCTTTGTTTATAGGAGACCAAAAGTATAAAGTCTCATACGTGAATCAAAACAAGGATATGACATCTGATAGGAATTTAAGTATTGAATTCCCAGAATGGATAGCAGATTTTTCGACAAAAGGAACTGAAGATTCCTTTACCATGATATTCTCTTACCCCGAACCTTCCATCAAACATGAGCTGGTTATCAGTTGGCCTGAAGTTTTAAGCACTGAAAATATTCTGATAACAGCAGAATTCAATTCACCATACTTGGGTGAAGATCCTGCTAAATACAATCTAAAGTTTGTTGTTTTGGATGAGCTATTTTTTACAGTCGAGTCTGAGTTTTCATATGGAACAAGGAAGATTGACATTGAGGGGGAGCTGCAGTACGATGATGACTTGAAACAAATTCTTTATAACACGAAAGTGAGATCAGAATGGATTGGAGACTACGCTGTCGATATCGGTGTTCAGTGGCTTAATAACATTACATTAGATACTACTACAAAAATTCTAGGAGAAAGACATACCCTTACTCTTAAAATTGACTCAGATTCTTATGAGGCATATGCAAAGGCCAGCTCTTCATGGATTCCCTATGAAAACATAGAAATCATGGGCAATCTTGGTAAGGTTTTGACGCCATCTGATATGAAACTTGAGGGTAAGCTCAGCCTGGGCGATGGGGAGGTCTTCGTGGAAGGAGGATTCCGGAATACTGGAATCGAAATTGTTACATCGTATATCAATGTGACTCATAACATGGAGGAAGTGTTCAAAACAACTCTAGACTTTATCAATGATGAATATACAACTAGTTTAGATTTTGATGTAACAAGCATCATTCCAGAATTAAACACAATGTTGATGGCCAAGTACAGTGTAAATTCATTGAAATATATTAATGTCAATGTTCAAGGCTTCCTAGCAATGTACAATACTTTCAGTCTGGATATTACAGGTGGAGATATGTGGTATGACAACTTACAAGTTGCATTTGAGATTCAAAATGTGATATATTCAGAGTTCTACTTATCTGTTTTTCCTAACTTCATCACTTCATTTTCATATAAGACAAAATATACTAACATAAATTCACATGTTGATTGCCGTTTTGAAGATGGTATCTACTTATTTACAAAATTTGATGGTTCACTGTCACCCTTGGAATATGCAACTTTCTTGATCGACTGGCCATTGTTGAATGAAAATAAAAATTTTGAAATGAAGTACATCTATGATACCGAAGTAACTAGTCTCAAGTTTTTTGCCAACAGAGACCCTCAAATGGATTGGGATTATTATGTCGCTGTTATCACACCATTTACAGGCTATGAAAAGTTCCTCTTGAATTTCATGCTCGCTACAAATGATAAGCCAACCTTTGTTGCAATGACAGAGTATCCAGGTGGTAAATTGGGTATAGAAGCCATGTATAGAGCATATTATGATGCAAAATTGATCATATCTCTACCTCTAGAGAAGTATGACATCATAGCTCTCCAGTTAAGTTTGTCAGCCACTACTCTCTTAGTAGTAGAAGCACGAGTTGGTAAAATAGGCTTCACAGTGTCCTTCCGGCATTCACATGATGAACCATTCACATGTATAGATATGATTTTACGACTCAATGAGATGATGGTTCAAGGATACATAAAAACTAGTGCCAGCTCAAAAAGACAAGGATTAGAATTCCATCTTGGTTTTGAATCTATTGAATTTGTATATATACGGACAATAGATATGAAAATTATCAGAATTTACAATGAAATGGACTTGTTTATTTTGCAAACAGATTTAGAAGAATTAATCAGACTGCAAATGGCTACAGGAAAAGAAAATATATTTGCTATTACAACGCCGCAAATGTCCCCTGGCTTTTTGGTGCTTAACTTTGAAAATTCAGAAAAAGTTAATGAATGCCGTGTGCTGTTGGGTATGTCTTTGGGACTGGACTCATACTTCGAAAATTATGGATTCCACATTCGCCAAGAGACCTTAGAGGGAGGCCACCATCTCTCCCTTTCTGGTGATTTTGCCGAAAATAACTTCTATGCTGAGGGTACCTTGTCCCTTAGCCACTATCACTTGAACGAAAGTTTGATCTTTGAACTCAACAAGAAGAGCATTGGTTACAGGTCCACCTTCCAAGTTCTTCCTGGAATTGTAAAGGATGAATATAAAGGATCTGTTGAAGTGATGTTACCTGCTCAAATTATGCACTGGAACACATCCGCAATTTGTGGCTCAGGAGATGTCGATCTGCAGTCAAGATTTACCTGGAATGAAATTGGTCAAGACGTTGAAGCTATGAATTTTGCAATTAATTATGATGACAATACAATATTTGGACAAGGGGAGCATCACCTGAAGGTTGTCTTCATGCACCCAGACATCAAGAATATAATTTTCGAAGGCAACATTACCCAGTTTGAGGATTCCACCGTTTCTGGCAAGGCAAGATTCCTTGACGAAAACATCCCTGAAATGAATATCACATTAGCCTTTGATGTGTATCCTGTAATGGATGATGGAAAACTCCACTTTACAGGCAACTTATCTCAGTTATCATCTGGATTTTTGGTAATGATTGATACCAAAGTCATGAATACTCCAACTGCAAGGCTAGGTGATTACTCGGTTAAATATTGGAGTCTTACTAAGGAGTCCTGGGAAGAGCTAAGTTTGTCAACCGCCCTTAATATAACAGAAGATGCATATAATTTTGCAGTGGACATTTCTACTCCTGAAAAGGACTGGGGATATGCTTATAGAGGTGGCATTTACTCATCAGAAGAGTCAGATACATTCGTAATTGGTGGAAATTCGAAGAAATATCAAGATTTCTGGGAAATCGAATCGAAGATCAACAAATACCTGCCAGAATTCAAGTTATGGCTGGGTGTTGGCCAAGGGGAGCAAGAACCCTACGAACAAGGAAGGCTGAGATTAGGTCTACATAACCCACTTGAGATGGGAGCTGTTTTGGACCACAGGAAATTTGGGGAGTGGCGGCAAGATGGCACTGTTGGGTTGAGACTGAAGACGGAAAACATTCTCCAGTTTGTCCTAGAGTATGATCCTTCTCTGGACTACTTGGACGACCATTTCCTGGATAACCTAATTTCTCCAGCAGATCAAATATTCAGGATCTGGTGGCGTGACCTCAGTACAACTCCACAGGTCATTCAGGAATGGATTCTGGTTGAAGGTCCAACAGCTATAGAAGTTCTCGTCAATAAGCCTATACTTTTTAATATATTAGAAAAAGAAGGAGACAACTTACAGAAGTTTATAATTGATGCTGAAGCTACTGTCACTGCCATTGGTGAACAAGCAGCTACCACCTGGACAGAGATTATTAAACCATCACTTGACAACACGTATGCCTACGGCAGCATTGCGTAAGTCTAGGATTCATGGTATTCACAGCATATTTAAGTCATATAGATATGATAACATGTATTGTTATATAACAACACAATCATATGATAATTACATTTCCTCTCCACATTGTATTTATAGATATGCGCAGACGTCTGAGGTGCTAAGTGGTTTTGTCGAGATCCTGACACAACAGCTGAGTGACTATGGAAGTGAAGTGACAATGTTGGTGCTGCAGGAGTGGACGAAGGTGGAACACGGCTTCTGGGATATCTATAGTCAAGTCTCTGAGTCGATGGCTGAGTGAGTAAAATCTGTGATATTGATGGTCGGATAGACACATGCATACACACGAATACATGTATGTGTGCTTGTGGGTAATGAATAACAACCGATTTCCATTTAGAAAGTTTACTAAACTGAGTCCCCAACCTGCAAGCGGCTTGACCTTACTTGTTGACCATGATCTTACCACAGGCTAGCGAGGCAGACGGCAGAGGTCTTCGCAACCATTGGCGACTCGTTGGTTAGTGCTTGGCTGACCTGTCTTGAGACCACACGCGCAGTCCTGTCGTCTGTTCAGGCTGTGGCAGAACCCGTCTTCATGGGCCTCTTCGAAACATTCGCGAAGTAAGTCTCTCTCGTTTTGTCTGATTCTCTCTTTCTCTTTCCTATGCCATCTATCTCTTTGCCCCTCTATCTCTCTTTCTTTCCCCATCCGTCATTCTCCCCCACCCCATCTTTTCCTCTTTCCTTTGCCATCTCTCTCGCTTTTCTTACCCCATCTTTCACTCTTTCCCTCCCCATTTTTCTCTCTTTAACTCACCATCTTTCTTTCTCTCTCTCTTCCATTTCTCTTTTTTCCCTCCTCATCTCTCTCTCTTTCATTTCCGTCCTTTCTCCTCTCTCTCTCTTTGATAAACTCCATTCCCTAAAACTATAGAATATCCTCATTTCAAGTGAATATAAATGCCAGAAACATCCCATGAAACGATTGCATTGTTACCAGATATATCCAAGACCTGAGTGCGGTTTTGGGAGGACAGTGCGGCCAAGAGCTGGGTTCAAGATTCGGAGAGA
>BOPN01000213.1:367931-373448 GCA_017312705.2 Penaeus japonicus
TAGTTTTGAGCATCAATTCTAACCCCTAGTTTTGAGTGCCAATTCTAACCCCTAGTTTTGAGCGCCAATTCTAACCCCTGGTTTTGAGCGCCAATTCTAACCACTAGTTTTGAGCACCAATTCTAACCCCTAGTTTTGAGCGCCAATTCTAACCCCTAACTTTGAGCGCCAATTCTAACCCCTAGTTTTGAGCGCCAATTCTAACCCCTAGTTTTGAGCACCAATTCTAACCCCTAGTTTTGAGCGCCAATTCTAACCCCTAGTTTTGAGCGCCAATTCTAACCCCTAGATTTGAGCGCCAATTCTAACCCCTAACTTCGAGCGCCAATTCTAACCGCCAAATTCGGCCGGCAGGTGGAGATGACATGGGTGAAAGGGCGCGCTGGGATGGAGGCGGAGCTCGAGGGCTTGCAGCGAGTCCTCCTCTTCTTTGGAACCAAAGTCCACAAATATCTGGAAAGCAAGAAATATTTCCTGAACGAGTAAGATTCGGGGTTGCCTTTCTTTCTTCCCTTTCTCGAAGTCTTTTCCACCTAGAAAGAAAGATAGATAGATAGAAAGAAAAAGTCCACGTGACTTTGTTCTGTGTTTTCTTCTCCTTGTTCCTTAGTCTCACTGTCTCCTAACTTTGTTTTTTCCTTTTGCTCCTCTTCTTCTTTCTAACCCCTCCTCTGAGCTCCTCCTCTTTCTTATCTTCCTCCTCCTCCCATTTCCTCCTTGTTGCCGTAGGGTGTTCGTATCATAGTATTGATTGTAATGTTGCAAATGATGAAAAGTAATGATGCTAACTCTTTATTATCATTATTTTATTTTTTTTTATCCTTATCATCATTTTCATTGTTAATAGTAGTGGTATTATTACTATTATCGTTATTGCCATTATTATTATTATCGTTATTATCATTATCATTATTATCCTTATTAACATTGTTGTCGTTTTTATTGATATTGTTATTGATCTGTCGTCTCTCAGCCTTCGTGTCTATCCCTCAGCTTCTCCTTCTTCATCCTTCCATCTACTCCCACAGGCTCCTTATCTACCAGCCCCAGGACTACGGCAGGATCTACTACAACCAGCTCCTTCCTGTTCCTTGGAGGAGTTTCTTGGACCCTCCAGACTGGGCGGTCCTCTCTCGGATCGTCCTCAAGGTGGGTTGCTGCTGGGTAGGGGGAGGGGAGGGGGAGGAGGGGGGGGAGGAGGGAGGGAAGAGGGGGTGAGTAGGGGGAAGATGGGGAGGAGAGGAGGGGAGGGGAGGGGAGAGGGGTGGGTAGGGGAGGAGGAGGATTGGGGAGGAGGAGGAGGAGGAGGAGGAGGGGGAGGAGGAGGGAGGGAGGGGAGAGGGGGGGTGGGTAGGGGGAGGAAAATAAGAAGGAAGAAAGAGAGGAGAAGGAAGAATAAGAGGAAAGAAAGAAGAAGAAAAATAAGAAGGAAGAGGAAGAAGAAGAGGAAGAAGAAGAAGAAGAAGAAGAAGAAGAAGAAGAAGAAGAAGAAGATAGAGAAGGGGTAGGGGAGAAGGAGGGGAGGAAGAAGAAGAAGAAGAAGAAGAAGAAGAAGAAGGTAGAGAAGGGGGAGGGGAGGAGAGGGGAGGAGGAGAGGAAGAGAAGGGGAAGAGAAGGGGAGGAAGGGAGATGGAGGGGAAGAGGAGGGGAAGAGGAGAAGGAGAAGGATTGAAGAAGGGGAGGAGGAGAAGGGGAGGAGGAGAAGGGAAGGAGGAGAAGGGGAGGAGGAGAAGGGAAGGAGGAGAAGGGGAGGAGGAGAAGGGGGGCAGGAGAAGGGGAGGAGGAGAAGAGAAGGAGAAGGGGAGGAGGAGGGGAGAAGAAGGGGAGGAGAATGGGAGAAGAAGGGGAGGTAGAGGAGAGTAGGAGAGGTAGAGGATCGGCGCTTCTCTAATCGTATAATATGTTACTCTAAAGTCAGTGAAACTAAATGAAACGTGTAACACAACGCTATCTAATGTTATTGAATAAAGGTTGATATTATTCAGTCTAACATAATGTTGTTGAATGAAACTAGGTATCATTCAGACTACTGCGATAGTAATATAATATTACTGAACGAAACCAGATGCTATTCAATATAATCAAATGTTAATAAATCCATACAACTATGGAAATCTAATCTAATCGTCGTGACATCGGCAGGAATCGCCCGCGGCCAGAGCGGAGAGGCTCTTGGAACTGGGAATGCTGGAGCTGGATTCCGGCTGGCGACCACTTCCTCCGCCGGGGGTCCTCGTGCCCCTCAGCGCCGTGCCCCAGCCCTTCATGGCCACCGCTACGGTCATGGGTAAGCCTCATGCCCTTGGTCAGAAGTGGGTGTATGTTTGCTTGCATGAATGAGTTTTTGTTTTGGGTGAGTGATGGTGTGTTTATGTGCGTTTGCGTTTGCGTCAGTGTGTGTGTGTGTGTGTGTGTCAGTGTACGCGTGTGTGTCTGCGTGAAAGAGAGAGCGTGCGTGTTTCTGTGAATTAGTGTGTGTGTGTGCTTGGTTGAGTGAGTATGTGTGTATGTGTGTGTGAGTGATTAGAGGGATGAGGAGAAGAATAAAAACAATACAAAAGAAAGAGAAAAATAAAAATAAAAACATAAAAATAAAGAAAGAAAAATATTTAAACAGCAACAAAACATCAAAATAATTCAAAACCCTCCTCCCCCCCTCTCTTAACCCTCCCCCTCCCTCCCCAGGCCAGCACGTGACGACGTTCGATCTGCATCACTACGAGTTCCTGGGCCCTTGCTCCTACCTGCTAACCAAGGACTTCGTCGACGGCGACTTCGAGGTGGTGGGCGTGTACGAGAGCGACTCCGGCGACGTCAGGCTGGAGTCAGTGCTGGTCCGCGCCCCTGGTACCGACGTCACGCTTCATGTGGATGGCACGGTGGACGTCACCTACGCGGCGGCACAGGTGAGTGCGCTCGGCAAGCTGTGGTAAATAGATGCACAGATAGATCTATAAATAAACGGATAAAGATATAGACACACACATGTATATACATACATATACACCCATGTAAAAGTACCGCCATATCCCGCAGGTGTTAAGCGTCGCCGGCCGAGCCGAGCTGAGGACGAACGACCTGGAGGTGGTGTGCAGCAGCGAGTTCGAGGGCTGCTCCATCGCCGTTACGTCAAAATATTTTGGCAGGTTAGAATTGGTCATCGGCACGAAGTTAGGCGATGTTATCTCCGCCCCCTCCTTATTATTTCTTCCCATTTAGCCAATCAGGGCCTTCGTATTGACTCGCCTGTCTTGTATCCAGCGAGAAATGGGATTGTGATTGGTTGCGAATATGGAGGGGGCGTGGCAAATTTCGCCTGACTCTGTTAGTCTCTTTAGCACTGTGGTCATTGTAAGCTCCCCAGTTCCCACGCTTGAACCACGAGCTGGCTTCGCTCATGATGATGGTTATCTTGGCAGACTGGGAGGGATGCTCGGCAACTACAACTACGAGCCGTCTGATGACCAGCAAGGTCCTGACGGCACCAGGGTGGGCAGCGTGGGCGGCCTGGCGAGGCTGTGGGCGGTGTCGACGCAGGCATGCTACCAGGTAAGTCCAGACGAAGAGAGAGATGGGTGTGACTATAGTGGATATCATCTCATATCTCCACAAGATACCGGTGATGGCACACAAACAAACAGCAGGCTTTAAATAATCCTTCTTTCTCCCACTTACGTATCTAAAAAGACATCTGAGTGAATTAATACAAATAAAAGGCATCCTAACAATTTATTACATGTAAATTACATGGGTGATATGCAAAATAACATGAATTAGTGTCAAAGTGAGGCTGAATCATTACCGCAGTACAGTGGTAGGAAGGTAATAGAATACCAGCAAATTGAGAGAGAGAGAGAGAGAGAGAGAGAGAGAGAGAGAGAGAGAGAGAGAGAGAGAGAGAGAGAGAGAGAGAGAGAGAGAGAGAGAGAGAGAGAGAGAGAGAGACAGCGAGAGCGAGAGCGAGAGCGATATACGTTAACTCTCACTTCCTCACTGACGCGGCCTTCTCCCTCAGGCGAACCAAGCCATCCAGGTATTCGGCCTCGACAAAGCCGTGGGCGTGGACGAGTGCCAGCGGCTGTTCCTTGAAGCCGGCAGCAGTCCCTTCGCCTCCTGCTTCTCATTGGTTGACCCGCGACCATACTTCTGGCACTGCGTCAACGACCGTAACCGACCGCTGCAACAACCGGGCGAGAGTGAGCAAGCTTGCGACGCGATCGAGTCTTACCGGGTGATGTGCGCTACAGAGGGACGCCCCTTGCCGACGCTCGACGCCTGTCTCGGTGGGTGGCGATGTAAGGGGGAAGTTTAGGGCCCGGGAAATGGGAAGCATGGGGAGATAGAACTGAGTAAAAAAATGTAGGAACGAATTAATAAGTATAGAAGTAAATATGAAGTAATAGTGCATAAATTTGTAAATCAGTAGATAAAAATAGCATATAACGTAGGCAGATAAACAAAGAAATGAAAAAAGTCAGTTGAAAGCATGAATAGAGACAATTATATGTAGAATAACCTATTCCTTGGCAATCTGAAATGAAACAGCAATCCATTTTGTTTCTTGCAAAGTTGAATGAGAAAGCAACCCATAACCTCTTCTCCTCTCGACTGCCCTTTACATAACGAGGTCTCGTCGACAGGTCGTGGCAGCGACGGTGGCCAGGGCGCCAGTCAAGAGCAGCCCCCTTCGTCGGAATCCCCGACATGCAGCTCGCCCGACGGGGAAGTGCCGGTCGATTGGAGCCGAAGCTTCTATGGCTCCAAGAACGGCTCCTTGGACGTCGGCATCGTGGTGGAGCTCGCCTCCTGCAACAGCGGGAAGGACTTCGGCCAGATGGTGCAGGAGGTCACCAAGAACCTCAAGAAAGCCGGATATGGTGAGGGCATTTTTGCTGCTATATGAATCATGTCATGTTGTTCAGTTTACTTTCTATTGTTGCTGTTTTGACAAAGGCAGCAATAATTATTTTTCGTATCCTTTTTTCTCATTATTATTATTGCTACTATCGTTAGAATTATTATAATCTATAACTATCATTATAATCATTATCATTAAATTTTTATCGTTGTTCTTCTCATTATAATAATAATAATAATAATAATAATAATAATTAGTAGTAGTAGTAGCAGTACTAGTGGTAGTATCCCGTTTCCCTGTTGGTCTGACTCGCCCTGCGGCCGCCCACAGAGGACGTGCGCTACGCCTTCATGACGTACACGCGAGACGAGCTGGGTTCCCCTGATGCCTTCGTCAACGCCAACGCCGCGAGCAGATTGGCGTCCCAGTTGCAGGAGCTCTCGATGGAGGAGACCAAGGACGCGCAAGGCGGATCAGCGGCCGTCATGCACGCGGCGAGAACCATGCAGTAGGTGTCACGCGGTGTCGCTCCAGCTGCTTCTCCTGTGTCTGACTTTGACACACACTCACACACACACACACACGCACACACACACACACACACACACACACACACACACACACACACACACACACACACACACACACACACACACACA
>BOPN01000213.1:373840-376340 GCA_017312705.2 Penaeus japonicus
ATATATATATGTGTGTGTGTGTGTGTGTATGTATGTATGTATGCATATACACACCTTTACACATGTAAGTACACGCATAGGAGATGTGAAAGAATTAATGTTATATTCGCCTTCACTAATAATTATGGCAATAAATATGGTATTAATGACAATACTACTACTACTACTTATCATAATAATGATGGTAATGATATTAGCAGTAGCAGTAGTAATTGTAGTAACAATAAGTATAACAATATTAAGTCATAAGCATAATTATAACAAATATCAAAAAGTGATAGTTCTAATTACAATGATACAATGACGAAGGGCCGATAATGACGGTTATAACAACGATGAACATAACCACAATAGTGATGACAGCCAAGATGACGATGATGATAACCACAATGGTGATGACAACCAAGATGACGATGATGATAACCACAATGGTGATGACAACCAAGATGACGATGATGATAACCACTCTGGCTATGATGATAATTACGATAATGACAATGATTACGACTCGTTAATGACGATCATTATCCTAGCTACAATGATGATGATGATGACTTAACAATCCAACCGTGAAGAGAATGGGAATCGAACCAAGTATACGCAAGCTCTCCCTTCCCGTACCCAAAAAGCAACGGATGACCACATTGCACTGATAACCTCATATCGGATTGCAACAGCGGGTGTGAGCAAGCAACCTCGCGTCTAGGATTCCGACCGTAACAGAATTTGCAATTGCACAGCTACGCCACGTACTTGACTGGTCTTCTGTGCTGTTGCTGACGTTCTGGTTGCAATGATGACTTTTAAGGTAACGAGTCCTTTTCCTCCTTCTTTCTCTCTTTTTTTTTCTCTTCTCTCTTTTTTCTTCTCTTCCTCCTCCTCCTCCTCCTTCTCTCTCTCTCTCTCTCTCTCTCTCTCTCTCTCCTTTGCCTGATGTTTGACATATGAATGTGCCTTCACATCTATCATTAATTGATACACATATTATTAGCTTGAATACTATAAAACAAACACAAACACACACACACACACACACACACACACACACACACACACACACACACACACACACACACACACACATATACAAACACACGCGCACATGCACACGCGCGCACATACACACACACACGTGTGTGTGTGTGATAATCTATCTAACTATCTACTTTTCTATTATTTTTTCCAAATACTTACATATTGGTTTCTCTTGGTACAGACTACAGGACGTTCCAAGGAGACGCGGGGCAAAGGGAGCTCCTGGAAGAACACGGAGAGTCCTGCCTGGACACGGTGCAGGATGCAGGCGGAGCTGTCTTCAACAGCAACAGATGGATACCCAAGAAGGCAGTAAGTGTCAATGGAAACAGGCTTCCGGTGTCTGTTTTTCCTTCTTTATTTTCTTTCCACCTCTCTTTCCTTCTGGTTTTATTCTTGTTTCAGATCTTTTTATATTATTCTAATAGCATACCTCACATGAGCTGATATCTAGAGGTGAGAAAACGCTGATGATTGTAGAGAGAAGCACAGTAAATGTGAATAACAACCCAAAGAGAGTAATGAATTCACCATATCCAATAACCCAATCAGATTTAGAGATAAAGAGAGACGAACTACATTAATGCAATTCATGTTTACAAAATGTTCAAGTTGTCATTCCCCCTCAGAATACTAAACTGCAAACATTTCCATTTCCTTATAAAAAAACTATTGTTTCTCACCTCTACCTTTTGTTAACTCTCGTGTCATTGTAAATCACTTTTTTTTACTATCACGCTCTCTAGTCACTGTAACCCCTTTCTTTGCTTCTTATTTCACTATAACCACCTTTTCTTGCTTTCTTGAATCACTGTGAGCCTCTTCTAAGCGTCCTGCATCACAGTAACCGCCATCTTTGCCTCTCATTTCACCCTCACCCCCTCCTCTGTCCCTCAGGGCTTGACAAGGAAGTTCCTCAGTGTCTTGAGTCAACGCCTGGCCACCGAGGTCCCCGAGCCACGCTGCCAACACTGCCGGTGCGTCGCGGAGGGAGACGAGGCTAGGCTCAGCTGCAGACGGTGTGGCGAGGAGCTGGTGAGTGTATGGAGGGCTGGACAGGGGCTGGCGTGGGTTGTCAGCTGGGCGTGGGAGGTGGGCAGAGTAGGAAGGTCTATGTAGGTTGGATACGGGGGGTGTGGGTGTGGACTTCGTGTTTAGGGGTCTGTGTCCTGGGGTTTCTAATGAGAGCTGTAATACTGAAACAAGAATTCGGATTCATATAGCTAGAAGATGGGGACTGCACTCTATCCCTCATTGTGGAACGTATTTCCCGTATATCGGTTCGTAAATCATGATGAACAGAAGGTAATCATAATCAATCATTGTTTAAAAGGACCAGAAACACTGACAGAAAAAAAACAGATTCTATTTTTCGACGAGGAATATTTATGATTATATTGGATTATTTATTCTTAATCGTAGAAAAAGTCAGGTCCAGATCCCTTTATATTTAAGAAATAATGTA
>BOPN01000213.1:398840-400048 GCA_017312705.2 Penaeus japonicus
ACATCGCTTTGTTGTTTACAATTAGAGAAGTTATATATTTTCTATCTCATTTTTAATTTTGAAAATACATATAGTTATGAATATATACATATATATGTCTAAGCTTAGGAATAAACAACATGGCATCACGCTTGAAGTAGCGATGTTCTTATCAAATGAAGAACAATTTAAAAATGATTATGTTATGTTTTCTCTTAGAAAGCCTTTTCTTCGCAAAGTTTTCATAAATAAACAAACACATATGTGTATACATACGTGTGCTATGTATGTATGAATGTGTATGAGTATGTATGGATGTTTGTGCGTGTGTGTGTGTGTGTGTGTGTGTGTGTGTGTGTGTGTGTGTGTGTGTGTGTGTGTTTGTATGTTTACACGTATGTATGTATGCGTGAATTTATGTATAACAGTTAATACAGTACAGCGGATACAATGAGATATATAGATTTTTCAATCTGTCTGCAATTCCACCTATGCTAATTGTGATTAGTTTACACATTTATATTTCTCGAACACCAGATATATTTTACAACAGTTTATCTAACATATATATATATAAAGGAAAAAGCTATTTTGATTATTCGTAGCGTTTAAACTAGTAACTGCGTTAATGAAGTGTTATGAAAAATGTTGCGAAAAAAAAGAGGTGTGGAGGCAGTAATTATATATATCATTTTTAGGTAATTAAGTCGATTAGTTATTTTTTGAATGCTTTATCTTTTATGATTGTTATTATTGTCATTATCATCCTGATTGGTATTATCATTGTTAATATTATTGTTATCATTATCATTGCTTTCATTATTTTTCTCATCATCATTGTCATTTCTATTATATTCATTACTGTTATGATCATAGTTATTGTTATCATTATCATTATTGTTATTATTATCGTTATAGGTATGATGATTATTATCATCATTATTATAATTTTCATTATCATCATCATTATTATTTTTTGTTATCATCATTATTATTTTATCATTATCGCTATCATTATCATTATTATTTGTAACTAACATTCATTGTTATTTTCATTATCCTTATCATTGTCAATTATCATCATCATCATTATCATCATACCTAACCTATATCTACACACACACACACACACACACACACACACACACACACACATATATATATATATTTATATATATATATATACATATGCATATCCACACATACATTTCTCTCAATATTTCCCCGCC
>BOPN01000213.1:400148-407648 GCA_017312705.2 Penaeus japonicus
TATATATATACATAAATATATATATATATATATATATATATATGTATATATATATATACATATATATATAATATATAAATATATAAGAATGATAGTATTGATAGTAAAATAATAAGGATAGTAATGATAATAATTATGATTATGATAATAGTAATAATAATGATGACACTGATGATGATGTTTTTGATATAATGGTTATTAAGATAATAATGATGGTCAGAGTAACCATAATGATGAATACATTATTTATGATTATAAAGATAATCATAATGATGATGACACATTTAAGATGTTTATAATGCAATAATTATAATGATAATAATAATCATTATAAAAGTGAAAATAATAATGATACTACTACTACTATTACCAATGATGATAATAATGATTATGATGATTATAATACCAATTACGTTAATGACCATGATAATGATTATAATGATAATAGTAATGATAATGATAGCAATGATAATGACAATGATGAGGATAATAACAATACTGATTAAATGTAGTATAGTATTATCAGTATATAAGAAGATATGAATGATAGTAATGGTTATGATTGATAAAATAGAGATAACAGTGATAACGATCATGATAACAGTAATAGTGATGATGAATATGATGATGATGACCAAAATGATAGTGATAATAATGATAATAATAATAACGATAATAGTAGTAGTAATATTAATGATAATGTTAATAATAACGATGATAATGATGAGTATAGTGATAATAATAATGATAATGATAATAATAACAACGATATTCATATTTCTTATGATTTTATACCGATACTGATATTCAAAGTAATGCTACTGAATATCAAAATGATTGATTATGAAATTGTAAATGATGATAATTAAGATAATGACGAGGAAAATGCTTAATAATAATAGTGATGACAGTGATTATAATGACAACAACAACGGCGAGAACACTCATTTTCATTATGAAAATGATTATGCTGATACAACAAAACACATAATCAAACGAAGATGATTATTCATGACATGACTAATGATGATGATTCAGGCAATAATCGCTATAAAACTAGATTCCACTGACAGCAGGTAGTAGCAGATCCAGGGCCCGAGACCACAAAATGGCGAAGGTCGAACCGAACGCGTTGGTCCCAAGGTCAAAGCACACCCTGATCGGCGTGCGGACTGGAGACAGGCTGAGGGCACAGGCGGGAGAGGCTGCAGTCCCGCTGAGCTCAGCAGAGTCGAGACAAAAATCCAGCTACGCCTGGCCGATCCACTTAGGATAAGCCCAGCCGAGTCCAGGCGGATTCATTCGAGTCTAGACGAATCCATCTGACTCAGGATGACTCAGCCTGTTCGACTCGGGACAAACCTCGTCGAGTCAAGTCGAGCCTCTGGCAGATTCATCGAGCTTAATGGGTTAGATACAGTAGTAAGATACTAAGATAAGATACTAAGCTATGCAGGGTTACGGAAGACTCCAAAACAGAAGGTCTCTGCCGTTGTAAAGGAAGGATAAGTCAAACCAAAAGCCGCTCTAAAAATCACAATAACAAAGGCCTCTGTACCTACAAAGATGACTCAGCAAATCGCCGCCATGCGTAGGGTGAAGGGAATCCTCATGGCTTAGGATTTGTATTTTCAAAATCCTAAACACCTGCGTGTGCATCAGAGACCATGGAGACATGCGAAGCAAGGACATGAAAATAGTACTGACTATTTTATTTTCAAAAAGATTGTGATAATAATGATGTAAATGCTATAACTACTACTACTACTTTTACTACTAATGCTGATAACAATAAATATGTTAATAGTAATTCTGATAAGGATACAATATAATATACTACTACTATTACTGCTATTATTATCACTAATAGTAATATTAAAAGGATAATGATATTAATGATAATGAAGGCAATGATATCAACAGTAATAATGATGTTAATGATGATAATGACAATGAAGATCTTGAAAATAATAATAATGATGAAGATAATGGTAATAGTAAATAGTAATAAGGATAATGCTGATAATAATGATATTAATGATGATAGTAATAATAGAAGTAATAAGGATAATAAAAGTAATGATAATAACAATGATATTAATGGTAATGACAATAATGATATTAACGAAAGGATGATGATTACACTAATAAGGATAATAACAATAATTGTAATGATAATAACAATGATGATAACAATCATAACGATAATAATAATTACAATAATCATGATAATGGTTATTATATTAATGAAAATAATAGTTGTAGATAATCATTTTTATGATAAAAAATAATAATAGCAGTATAATAATAAGCATAATGATGATAATGTTAACCATAATTATGACAATGATAATAATGATAATAAAAATGATGACACTGCTACCACTACAACAATCAAAATGATGATAATAATTATAATGATAATGACAAATATAGCAAATAATAATGATAATAGTGATAGTAAAACAGAGGAGATGATAATGATAGTGATGATAATAACGATAATTAAAAATAAGGGTAAATAAGCATAATAATTATTATGATAGCAAGACCACAACTGCTAACAGCAATAATATTAACGCTATTACATATATATAATAATTAATAATTAACAATAATTACAATAATAATGAACTGTAATGAAGATAATTTTTTTATTGTTAACAGTTACAAAGGTTATGATGAAGAAACAAGAATGAAAATATGATACGGAAATGGAAATTATAATTACGATAATAATAATGATCATGCTGATAATATAATGACAATGATAGTGATGGTGATGATGATAACACTAATGATGGTGATGTTAATGGTAACAATGATAATGATAATGATTATGATAATGATAATGGTAATGATAATAATGACAAAGATAAGACAAAAATCATGATGATTATAATGATGATAATAATATTGTTAATATGAAAAATAAAGATAATAACTATAATAATAATAGTGACAATAATGAACAGTGAGTGATATTAATAATAATGTTAATGATAATTAAATGTAAAATAGGTAGTGGCAATAAATAATGATAATTGTAAAAGGGTAAATATTGAAATCAATGATGATGATAATGATAATGAAAGGAATGATTACAGTGTTACAAAGTTATACTGCTATTGACAATAATACAAATACTACGAACAATAATTATCATAGCGGTGAGGATGAAACTTATATTGATAATAACATTAACACTTCACCATAATTAACAACAGCAACGATAAAGCAGGAAGAACAGAACTAACAAAACAGGAACAACAATAACATCAAATAATAAGAAATACAATAACATAAAAACGACTTGGTAAACATAATAATTCTTCGGATTATCGTTCTCATATAACTGTCATCATTGTTGCTACTGATAGCCTTATCATTAAATCATCTGTTATTAATTTTTGTTTTACTTTGTTGTCATTATCATCACGATCTTTAGGTATTTCATCATAATCATCATCAACAATA
Source organism: Penaeus japonicus (assembly GCA_017312705.2). NCBI lineage: Eukaryota > Metazoa > Arthropoda > Malacostraca > Decapoda > Penaeidae > Penaeus > Penaeus japonicus. The sequence goes on from BOPN01000213.1 coordinate 403,626, forward strand.
TCACTTTTTCATTGATATAATTATAACGAGTGAGCATCTTCTTGGACGCAGGAATATATTCGGTAAGTGTTTGCTCAACGATCTGTTACTGTTATCATTTTTTTTATCATTCTTAATATCATCATTATCATTACTACTACTACTATCATTATAATAATAATAATTAATTATTATTATTACTATCATTATTATTATCTCTACCATTATTATCATCATTATTACACGTAAACAAAGAGGTACTTAGTACGTCCCCTTATTTAACCATTCTTGGTGATGTCACACTAGACAATTTCGTTCATTTCCCTTGCTTTGATAATTTATCGATCATATCACTTCGATTCCATCTAAATTATATTCCTTCGTTTTTCCCTATTCTTAAGGCCCTTCTTTGCCTGGATCACCTTGATAACTTTTCGTGTCTTCTTAGAACACTTTGCGTTTTAATGAGTTCATCAATAAATGTATTTAATATATTTCGTACTGATAGCCTGGATAAAAATATTGGTCGCCTTAGTGGATCATCCTTCTCCATCTCGCCCTCGCCTCTGCACTTTCCTCTGTTACACCCCACCTCCTGCAGGTCCTCCCTCGCCTCATGCAACAATTCTCTCCTTTGGCCTTTCTCCTCATCTCCTGCCTGGCGGCTCCATCCTCAGCATCCTTCTCCCAAGATAACTCGCATCACTCCCACTCCTCAGCCCATGACCTAACCCTCTCAATCGCCTCTCACTTTGTCTTCAAACTGCCCAACCTGTGCTATCCTTTATGGCTTCCAAATTTCAGTCAGCCTTGTACCCCTTGATGGTTTGTACCACTACCCGCTTACCCTCTGCGATGTTTGTTTTGATGTCTAGAGCACAACTAACTGGCAGTAGATAGATTTGGAGGAAAACAAATCAAAGCTATATTTATTTCATGATAAAAATGTTTCCTCTGAAGAAACAATGCATCATGCAGTAGCTGTGTGGCCAGCTACTTGTAACATCAACGTAGCTGCTAGGCTACATATTTAATTCATAGTTTCAATTCTAAATTAAGGTATTGAGTGATATACAGCATTGGAATTAATAACGGCACTCAGTCGTTCAAAACAAACAGAATCCTGATATAGGATAAATCAATCAATTCAGTTAAAATGAAGAAAATAATCAATACTAGGAGTAAGCCCCCCCCCACACACACACACGAAAATGCCTTCCGAGTTACGTGTATCCCAGCGTAGGAACCTCTGCTCTGATAAATTCCTTCTTAAATCATGTCTATTCTAGTCATTTCCATGAAAACCGCAACACCTTCAGCTCTGCTATCTCCAGCTTGGCTTTTTTTTTAGTCGTTACCATCTTCATGCCATACAACATAGCTGGTCCCACTACAACCTTGTAAAATTTCTCCTTTACTCTTGCCAGATAAGATTCTGTCACAAATCACTCCTGTCATTCCTCTCCATCCCCTTTGCTCTTTCTTCTTCACATTCCTGCCCTTCTCTCCGTTACTTTGAGCAGACGACACGAAGTATCTCAACTCATCCTCCTTCACCACCTCTTTCCCTTGCAACTGCACCATTCCGCCGCCCTCCCATTCATGCTTGCTCCTGCGGACTTCCATTCCCCTGATCCAAGTTCTTAACCTGCTCCCTACTCTCACTGCAGACCACGACCTCATCCGCGAACATCATACGGTAGGTCATGGGGACTCCGCTCTGACCTCGCCCGTCGTCCTGCCCATCGCCACCGCAAACAGGAAAGGCCTCAGAGCTGACTTCGCTGTGATCCCTCCTCCACCTTGAATCCGTTAATCCCTCCTCCCACACACTTAACTGGTATCGCACTGTCTTATGCATATCAGACACACTCTCACACTCCTCTCTCGGTGCCCTGCCAAGAATCTGAATCTGCAAACTAACAGTGCAGTTCCTTCTGGCATTCTCTAAACTTTTCCATTAATTCTTTCAAAGAAAATATTGCATCTATAGTGTTCTTTCCAGACATGAAACCGTATTGCTGCACACAGACCACCACCTCTTTTCTCAGCTCGCTCGCAGTAATTGTGTAAATACTAGAGCCAATACAAATATGCACAGACAACATACGATGCACTTACTTGAAATGATAGAAGCAGCCGCCAGGCCACAAGAACTATTCAGTCAGGAATAAGCATGTTCTGATGCTGATACCAGCAGGGTAATCAGTCATTTAATGTGATCTGTCATGCTTACTTGATTACCCTGCTGGTATCAGCATCAGAACACGCTTATTCCTGACTGAATAGTTCTTGTGGCTTCGCAGGTACTTCTATTATTCCAAGTGAGTGCATCGTGTGTTGTCTGTGCACATTTGTATTGGTTCTAGTATTTACACAATTACTGCGAGCTCTTAACAATATCTCTAATTTAATATTACTCTAAAGAACGGGACTATATTTTACCTTTTTGTTTGTAAACTACCATCCATCACATGTTGGAATCCCTGAGCATGGTCATAATGATCGCCAAGCAAGGTCAGCATTTGACAGATAAAGTGTGGTGGATATAAACTTTGAGTTCCATGAGGACGACTCGGCTGAGCTGATAGGATTTCAAAGATGGAAGAAATCTCCTTTAGCTCCTTTAAGACAAGATCAGCAATCTGATAATGCTTGGATGCAGGCTATACTGAAACAAGCAGTGTGACAGGCACCAAGTGTAAACTTTGCAACAAAGAATATACTGAACATAAACGAATACTCTGTATCAAGACTCTGATTACCACTAATGTTATATTCGAAATTCGAATTGTTATGTTCCGGCTGAGCAGGACGCTGGGGATGGCAGAAGAGCTAATGAAAAGCTATGATATATATATATATATATATTTCTTTTCACGGGAGACATAACCATGCTACATCTTAAATTTGCAATATAATATTATGATACAGTGTTATGGTCATACGACAAGTGTATCAAAGGCTACCCACGCCTGTTTTCAACTTGGTTGGTAAACAAAAGACCAAGATATTTGTTCTTATATTGAGGATGAATATTTTTATCATCATTATTATTGTTATGTATATTCAATTGTCACTTTCATCATTATTCCTATCATCCTCATGAGCCTCATCATTACTGCTATCATCATTATTGTTAAAATTATTATTGTCTATCAAAATCAGTAGGCCTACTCTTGTCATCATAATCCCTCCCTCCCGGCTCCTTCATCATAATCATTCTTATTATAATGATAATAACCATCATCATCGATATAAATCATCAGAAGTCTCGGAAGTCCCATTGCAATGCACTGTAAAAGAAGAAAAGAAGGCAATCTAATCCAAAAGAGAATCCATCACGTGTTTAAGTAATCCGTGCGCAGAACGGCTCGAGGAAGGATCAGGCCTCGACGCCAGTTCTTATCAGCGCTACACGACTGCAGGTTGACAGTATGGGGGTTTATACTAGAACTTTAACGAAAGAATTTTATGCACACACACACACATATATGTATTTACACACACACACACACACACATACACACACACACACACACACACACACACACACACACACACACATATATATATATATATATATATAGAGAGAGAGAGAGAGAGAGAGAGAGAGAGAGAGAATATATATATATATATATATATACATACACACATTTATCTATCATAAATACATACATACATACACACACAAAATACCGCACACAAATATATACATATATAGATATGTATATATCTATCTATCTATCTATCTATCTATCTATCTATATATCTATCTCTCTCTCTCTCTCTCTCTCTCTCTCTATATATATATATATATATATATATATATATATATATATATATATATATATAGATAGATAGATATAGATAGACAGATAAAGAGAGAGAGAGAGAAAGAACGAGAGAGAGAGAAATAAAGACCGAGAGAGAGAGAAAGAACGAGAGAGAAAAAAACGAGAGAAGATAGAGAAAGACTTAAAAACCTAAGAACCTGAAGCACTGCTAAAATAAATTCAGTCGCTGAATGGAGAAGCACATTTT
>BOPN01000213.1:417648-425148 GCA_017312705.2 Penaeus japonicus
TAACGATCGCTGAAGCTTAATCTATGTGTTGGTCGGCGCAGGACAGCTCGCGCAGGCCACCTCGCCAGGGTTGACAATGCCGGAGGAAGAGGACTAGCGCGACGACACTCGCTCGCTGCCAGATGTACGAGGGCGTGACGTCATCGCGGGACGACTTTTTGTGGGCTGGAAAAGCAGAGGGATTGAGGGATGGAGGCATTTTGTTACTTTTTACGTGATGTTATGTTACGTCTTGTTTGTTACAGGTTATAAATGTAAAGTTAATGTTTCACAGGGTTTCGACGGCGGGGAAGTCCGTGATGGCGCGAATTTGAATGCCAAACCTTTTTTCCCCCCACCAACCGAGCAAGCGTGCTCACCGAACGAACATTGACGCACAGACATGCTCTCAGACACACATATACGCTTGGTCACAGACATGCACGTGAAACACATACGCTTAACCACAATCAGACACAAACACACATACTCATTATCATCATTGTAATAAAGTAAACGCACACACACCCCTCTACTCACACCCCACCCCACCCCTAACCAACCCACCCCCACCCTACCCCCACCCCACCCCTACCCCACCCCCACCCCTAACCCACACACCTAACCCCCACCCCTAACCCACACACCTAACCCACACTCCTAACCCACACTCCTAACCCACACACACGCACGCGCGCGCGCGTACACGCACATGCACACGCACGCACGTACACACACACATGCACACACACATTCACACACATGCACACACACATGCACACACACATTCACACACACATTCACACACATGCACACACACATGCACACACACATGCACACAAACACACACACACATGCACACACACATGCACACAAACACACACACACACAAACACACACACACAAACACAAACACGCATGTATCAACATCAACATCAACATCAACATCAACATCAACATCAACATCAACATCAACATCAACATCAACATCAACATCAACATCAACATCAACATCAACATCAACATCAACATCAACGCTCACACGCACATGCAGGCATACACCCACGTATGCATACACATACACATACACGCACGCGCGCACACTTACACGCACTCACACGCACACGCATACGCATACGCATACAAACACCCACCCCCACACACACTCACACCCAACCCACACCCACCCACACCCACACCCTCACCCTCCTCACCCTCACCCTCACCCTCACCCTCACCCTCACCCTCACCCATTCGGGTGTGGCGGACGGTCGGTCGATCGGTCGGTCGGACGGTCGGTCGGACGGTCGGTCAGACGGACGGACGGACGGACGGACGGTCGGTCGGTCGGTCGGTCGGACGGACGGACGGTCGGACGGTCGGTCGGACGGACGGACGGACGGACGGACGGACGGTCGGTCGGACGGTCGGTCGGTCGGACGGACGGACGGTCGGTCGGACGGACGGACGGACGGTCGGTCGGACGGACGGACGGACGGACGGTCGGTCGGTCGGACGGACGGTCGGTCGGTCGGACGGACGGACGGACGGACGGACGGTCGGTCGGACGATTGGTTGGTCGGTCGGTCGGACGGTCGGTCGGTCGGTCGGTCGGACGGACGGACGGACGGACGGTCGGTCGGTCGGACGGTCGGTCGGTCGGTCGGTCGGTCGGACGGACGGACGGTCGGTCGGTCGGTCGGTCGGACGGACGGTCGGTCGGACGGTCGGTCGGTCGGTCGGTCGGTCGGTCGGTCGGTCGGTCGGACGGACGGACGGACGGACGGACGGTCGGTCGGTCGGTCGGACGGACGGTCGGTCGGTCGGTCGGACGGACGGACGGTCGGTCGGTCGGACGGACGGTCGGTCGGTCGGTCGGACGGACGGACGGACGGACGGACGGACGGACGGACGGACGGTCGGACGGTCGGTCGGTCGGACGGACGGACGGACGGTCGGACGGACGGACGGACGGTCGGACGGACGGTCGGTCGGACGGACGGTCGGTCGGTCGGTCGGTCGGACGGACGGACGGACGGACGGACGGACGGTCGGTCGGTCGGTCGGTCGGACGGACGGACGGACGGACGGACGGACGGACGGACGGACGGACGGACGGACGGACGGACGGACGGACGGACGGACGGACGGACGGACGGACGGATGGTCGCTCAGACGGACGGACGGTCGGTCGGTCGGACGGATGGACGGATGGACGGTCGGTCGGTCGGTTGGACGGACGGACGGTCGCTCGGACGGACGGACGGTCGGTCGGTCGGTCGGTCGGTCGGTCGGACGGACGGACGGACGGTCGGTCGGACGGACGGACGGTCGGTCGGACGGACGGACGGACGGTCGGTCGGTCGGTCGGTCGGTCGGACGGACGGACGGACGGACGGACGGACGGACGGACGGACGGACGGTCGGTCGGACGGTCGGTCGGTCGGACGGTCGGTCGGACGGACGGACGGACGGACGGACGGTCGGTCGGTCTGTCGGTCGGACGGTCAATCGGACGGTCGGTCGGATGGTCGGTCGGACGGACGGTCAATCGGACGGTCGGTCGGATGGTCGGTCGGACGGTCGGACGGACGGTCGGTCGGACGGACGGTCGGTCTGTCGGACAGACGGTCGGACGGACGGACGGACGGTCGGTCGGTCGGACGGACGGGGTCGGTCGGTCGGTCGGTCGGACGGTCGGTCGGTCGGTCGGTCGGACGGACGGACGGACGGACGGACGGTCGGTCGGTCGGTCGGTCGGTCGGTCGGACGGTCGGACGGACGGACGGACGGACGGTCGGTCGGTCGGTCGGTCGGTCGGTCGGTCGGTCGGACGGTCGGTCTGTCGGACGGACGGTCGGACGGACGGTCGGTCGGTCGGTCGGTCGGTCGGGGTCGGTCGGTCGGTCGGTCGGTCGGTCGGTCGGTCGGTCGGACGGACGGACGGTCGGTCGGACGGACGGTCGGTCGGTCGGACGGACGGACGGTCGGTCGGTCGGTCGGTCGGTCGGTCGGTCGGTCGGTCGGTCGGTCGGTCGGACGGACACACACACACACACACACACACACACACACTCTCTCTCTCTCTCTCTCTCTCTCTCTCTCTCTCTCTCTCTCTCTCTCTCTCTCTCTCTCTCTCTCTCTCTCTCTCTCTTACTTTTTTTGTGTATAGATTAAGCATTTTTTTTGTTTTGTTTAGTATGGTTAAGTAATTGTATTTAATATTTACAGGACTCACAACCAAGAGCTATGATCAACACACAGAAGGCCCACCTCTATCTATAGGTAAATATGAGGCACAGCAGGTGTCACATTATTTGATAATTTTATTGCCACTGACAGTAAGACAGTATGTTCATATGAAATAGCTTTGTTTTTTTATGTTCAATCATGAAGTAGTTTGAATGTAAATTAGATATATTAACCCGTTAACAACAGGTGACTTGTTTTTTTCGTCTTACATGACACAGGAGCTCTGGCTCTGGTCATAATGTTCGTGGATTTTGGATCACTGTTATTTTATTGCACTATGAGTAATGAGTGGGTGATGATGACAATTGCAGTCATAATTCTTATAACTGCCATAATTTTAAGCAAAATGAGTTTCAAATAACATACAAAACCTAGATAGCACCACTTTCTTCTAGCACCAGCAGGAGAGAGAACCTTAAATGAAGTAAACCTTAAACCATCTACGGTCTCCAGTAAGCACTCTCTTTATAGTGCGATGGCACATAGCAAGTTACTGACCTCTTGCTGTAAAGTACCACAGATGAAGGAGTGCAGGCAAAATGAGAGGAGGAGGCTGACTTAAACCATGCCCAATGTCTACAATGTGCCCCTGTGCCAGTAGGGATGGCTTGTACTGTGGCACTTAGTCATAAACACAAGTTTCCTTCCTCTTCCCTACCTCTTCATGTTATCTTTATTGTGGATGTGTTTTGTATATGTTCATAGAAGCACACAAATGTGAAGAAATAAAGTTGCTTTTTGTCCTCCCCTAAAACAGCAATACTTCTATCACACTGAGTATAAAGAAAAAAATGAGCAGATATGTACCCTGAACGACAATTTTAGTCAACTGCAGAATTGAGAGAGCCTGTGATAAAACAATTATAAGTCTCTAAATACAGTAAAACATAAAAAATAAAACAAAAAATGGCTCTGGCACTGAGTGACTAAAAGAGAGTGGGAAAAATCAAAATTTGTTACGTGAAGCTGCCATGCTCTGAAATAAAACCCATCCTGGTTCCTGGGTAAGCAAATCTATCCCCATCGTTAACTAGTCAAGAAATAAGAATCATGATATTGCCTAAAAATGTCTACCATCATCTTATTAACCTTATGACGACGGTGTGTCACGCTCATGTGACACAGCTAAATTCCCGATGCCGGGGTGTCATGCCAGTGTGACGTTTCCAATGCAATATTGCAGTGGCCCGGCGTAGGGGTTTTTGCGTAGCGCGTGCCCTGTCAGGAAAGGGTTAATAAGGCAGAATTTTGATGACATTCTATTAATATTGTTTAGTTAGCCTACAGTAGTCTTATTAATACTTCTTATATAATGACTCATTAGTGAATAGCTAATTTGAAATTATGGCCGTCAAGATCATAATGACTTCTGGTAAATGCTATGTAATGGCAACTCTGAATCTTAGGATGTGATTGTTGAGTTGCTTGGCTCAGCAGTTATCAGTGCCTCTTATGTTAAATGACACAACTCTCCCTATCCTTGCTGTTTATGGCATAGACTGGTCAAACAATCCCTACAATTTTTAGACATCTGTGCTTTGAGTCTGAGGAAGAGATTTAAAGATGCAGGTTCAGCCTTAGCATCAAAACTCAATTGGTGCATTCTTTGATCAATTTTGTGGGTAATTTGTTTAACCCATTGCGGACGGGTGTCATGACATACATGATGTAGGAGCTTTGGCCTGACGTCGGGCGTCATGACGTACATGACGTTCGGGTATTTTGGATCACTGTGCTATTATATTTTGCTATGAAAAAGGAATAAGTGATGATGGCTACTGCAGTCATAATTACTATAATTACCGTAATATCGTGCTAGCTTAAAGTCCAAAACCTAGATGACACCACTTTTTCCTAGCACAAGCTGGAGAGAGAGCCTTGAATGGCACCCATTCACGGTCTCTAGCAAGCACTGTCTCCATAGAGGGATGGCACACACTAAGTTGATGAACCCTTGCTCTAAAGTACTGCTGATGAAGGATGTGCAGGCAGAATGAGAAGAGGAAGGTGACTCAATCCATACCCAGTGTCTAAAATGTGCTCCTGTGCCAATATGGATTCCTTTCACTGTGGCACTCACAGTCACAAACACAGGTTTCATTCCTCTTCCATACCTCTTCTTGTTATCTTTATTGTAGGTGATTATATGTTTCGTATTCGTTCATGACAGCACTAAAATACAAAAAAATAAAGTTGCCTTTTGTCCTCCCATAAAACAACAACACTTCTATCACATTGAGTATAAAGAAAATAATGAGCTAATATGGATAATATACTACAATTTTAGTCAACTGCAGCACTGATAGAGCCTGTCATATGGCACATGTAAGTCTCTAAACTCAATAAAACACAAAAAAATAAAACACCAAAACCGCTCTAGTTTTACAATGAATGACTGAAAGAGAGTGGGATGATTCAAATTATATTGCTTCAGTTCAGATCAGACAGATATGCGAAGACATCGCTTCGCCCGGGCTATATGCTCAAGGCGGCCCGGCCTCTGCCAGCTATGAGTGCTGACTCATCTTATCTAATCTTATATTGCTTCACGCGGTCTCTCTCTAAAATGAAACCTATCATGGAGGCTTGGTAAGCAAATTTATCTCCGTCTGCAATGGGTTAATCTTTTAAAAAGTATGATTTTTGTCTACTTTGTGATTGTATTCACAGTCCTCAGAAATGAATATGATGTACAAATAGAAATGTAATTATAAGGGAAAGAATGCTAGAAGTTTAACCCATTCCCGCCGGGCCGTTTCGTCTTTTATGGCGTCAATGCCGGGGCTCTCAAACGCTTAGGCCTAAATCAATTATATCATTGACGGCGTATGACGGCACCCGTGCTATCATATTATATAATCGCCGTCTGTGGCCGGCGGCCGGCGGCATTGGGTTAACCCATTGCACAGTCTCCAGAATGGGTTTTATTTCAGAGTGAGGCAGCTTCATGCAACATACTTTGACTTTTCCCACTTTTTTTCAATCCCTCATTGTAAAACTAGAGCCATGTTTGTGTTTTAATTTTTGTGTTTTATTATGTTTAGAGACTTACATGTGTCATATGACAGGCTCTATCAATGTTACAGTTTACTAAAATTGTAGTATAGGATCTATATCAGCTCATTATTTTCCCTATGCTCAGTATGATAGAAGTATTGGGCATGGTTTGAGTTACCTTCCTCTTCTCGTTCTGCTGGCACTTCCTTCATCAGCAGTACTTTAGAGCAAGAGGTAGGTAACTTGCTGTGTACCATTGCTCTATATAGATAGTGCTTGATAGAGAACATGGATGGGTGCTGTTCAAGGCTCTCTCTCCTGCTGTGCTAGAAGAAAGTGGTGTTATCTAGGGTTTGGATGTTAGATTTGCTTAATATTACGGTAATTATAATAATTATGACTGCAGTTGTCATCCTCACTCACTCCATACTCATAGCACAATAAAATAGCACAATGATCCTAAATCCCGAATGTCATGTATATAATGACACCAGTCGTCAGGCCAACATGTAGTCTTACAATATTATGCAACTGTGAATAACCTAGAAAAATATGTCTGCATGCAAGGAGCTGAGAGAACCCAGCAAATGGTGCTGAGAAGGTCAAGTGATGAAGACCCTTTTATAAAGGAATTAGTATGCTATTATAGTACTGAGAACGAAGCTTTATGAAATTGAATTGGGCTTTATGCATGTTAAAGAAAAGTAACTCAAGTGGACAAGACCACCAGGAGGGATGGATGAAGTATGCTATTTTTTTAATACTTAGTGTTTTCAAACTTGAGTAAGTATGAGTAAATGCCCATGAATATTTTCCTTGATACAATAACGTAATTATCATCCCAGGTATTTGAAACATAAAAATGTAGTTTCAACATTATCTTAACCCTCTCTGGACGGGTGGTACAGTACTGTACCGCTCATTCAAAAGCCCAGTGGCCGGGCGGCACAGTATTGTGCCAGCCATTTAATTGATTTAGGCCTAATAATTCGAACGCCCCGGCATTGGGACATTCAAGGCTGGAATGCCCCCGTCGTACGTGGGTTAATATATAGCATTAGTATTTTTGAAAAGAGTAGAATTTTGAAAGATAAGAATGTGAAGTGTCCTAACATTAAATTTCCTTCCTATCTATCCACAGCCCATATTTTATTTTAATATTAATTATGTTAATATTATTAATATTAAGCATGTTAGAAGCTTCCCATATTTGGTATTATGTTACTAAGGACTGATTATAATTTCATGTGACACAAAGTTTGTAAATATTCT
>BOPN01000213.1:432648-435148 GCA_017312705.2 Penaeus japonicus
GTATGTGCAAAAAGATTTGCACAAAAGAGCCACCTAAATGGGCATATGCTTGTTCACAGTGAAAAGAAATATGGGTGTGAGATATGTGGTAAACGTTTCATACTTGAAAGTCACCTTAGTAGCCACATGCATGTGCACAGTGAGAAAAAATTTGTGTGTGAGTTGTGTGGAAAGAGATTCACACACAAAAGTCATCTCAGCAGCCATCTGCTTGTGCATAGTGAAAAAAGGTTTGGATGTGAGATATGCGGAAAGCGTTTTACGCAGTTGAGCCACCTCAACAGCCATAGATTTGTTCACAGCGAAGAGAAGAGGTTTGAGTGTGAGATGTGTGGCAAGCGATTCACACAGCTAAGCCACCTTAATAGCCACAGGGTTGTGCACACAGTAGAGAAGAGGTTTGAATGTGAGGGATGCGGCAAAAGGTTTATGCAAAAAAGTCATCTTAATAGCCATAGATTTGTGCACAGTGAGGAGAAAATGTATGAGTGCAAAGAATGTGGAAAACGATTTGCCCAGGAGGTTCATCTTAACAGTCACAAATTTGTTCACAGCGAGGAAAAGAAGCTGGAGAGTCAGGAATGGGGAAGGAAATTTACTCAAGAGACTATTATAAATGGTCACAGATTTGTGCATCACGATAAGAAAAAGTTTGAATGTCAGGATTGTGGCAAGCGATTCTTCTTGAAGAGTCACTTGAACAGCCATAGGTTTGTTCACACAGAGGAGAGAAGATATGAGTGTGGAGTGTGTGGGAAACGTTTTGCACAAAGGAGCCATCTCAGTAGCCATGAGTTTGTGCACAGTGAAGAGAAATTATTTGAATGTGAAGAGTGTGGAAAGCGCTTTTCCCAACAAATCCACCTCAGTAGCCACATGTTTGTACACAGTGAAGAAAAGAGGTATGCATGTCAGGAATGTGGTAAGCGCTTTTCACAAGAAAGCCACCTCAATAGTCATAGGTTTATGCACACGGAGAAGAAAGGCTTTGACTTTGAAGAATGTGGGAAGTTGTTTTCACAAAAGGGGCATCTTAACAGCCTTATCCTCGTTCCCAATGATGATAAAGTGTTAGGATATGAAGAGAATGGAAAGATCTTCACTCAGCAGGCCTATCAGCCCCCGTATTCCTATGGGCAGCTGACAGCGGGACAGTTGTCAGAAAAGGTGAGGACCTTGTGGCCACTATAGCCTGGGGTAAAAGTCTTCCAAGTGCAAGACAAAATAATTATTGCTGATAGCAACAGTAAATTGGCAGCTGTAACACTTCCTGGTACAGAGGTGGTACAGAATCAGAGCACTACGTAATTGCTTGGTTCCTACCATGAAGCCTTTCCACCAACCATGGTGCATTTCAGGCAGTTATCCTTATCATGGAAAGCAAGGAAGATATATATATAAATATATTCATTTTAATTTAAAGAATTATTTTACTTTTTTGTTTTGACTTCGGAAATGTTGGTATGTCATATAAGCAGTGGCATATCTTATGCAAAGATTGGCCCACTGTATGAGAAATGGTTACAGTATTAGTGGCCACAAAAAAAGAGTTTGAAACAAGGCTTTTATAAGGTATTGGACACAAAAGTTACTTTGCTTCATTTTTTTCTTTTTTCATTATGTAGTGTTCTATTTATATGTTTTACTTTGAAACATATTATTGTCTCTTTGTTTTGCAAAGTTGAAAAATTTGACAAAAGAAAGGACTTGGTATGAAAAGCTATATCTTTTCTAGATATGGTATTCATTGTAATTTGTGTTTTGATTTGTGCATTTATATATAATACACCATGTTGATCTCTTGCTTTTAATAATGAAATACAATTTTTGTCAAGAGGAGCCTGTTTGAGAGCATGTCAAATTTAAGCATTAGAAGGCTGTTGTTTACATATTGATGAAGCTATGCAGAATATGTTGCTTTTATACAGAAGGGCACAAAGGAAGACAACAATATATTGGGTTCCAGATGATTTTTATTTATCTATTTTGTATCATGTTTTATTTATTTATGCACTTCCATAATATTTACATAAGTATAAACTGTAACTTGATAGATAAGACAAAAAAAAAGTAAAAAAAAAAAAAAAAAAAAAGAATTTGAGAACTAGCATGTTCTCTTATTTTATGATATTTCTAAAATGATGCTAATGTTAGTCAAAGTAAGTGTAGTGACTATATGATACACATTGTAAATGAGCACAGTAATCTTTCAAAACACAAGGTCAGTTTGAATTACTTGCTTTCATTTCTGTTGTCTGTTTTATCAGCATCTTGCATCTCATGCAGATAAGCCTGGTAAAAAGATGGCAAAAGAAAGAGAGTACTTTAAGATGAGAGAAAATGTGGCAGAATGTTGAAGAAAGAGACGAGTTCCTTTGAAAGTTGACTAGAAGTAAAATTTCTGAAGTATCTGACAATCTGTCAGGTACCACAAACTGAACTTACAGACCCAGTGATCTTTGTGTATATTTATGTATATATATATATAATTGACCAAGCG
>BOPN01000213.1:445148-450148 GCA_017312705.2 Penaeus japonicus
ATTTATACAACTATAACGTCCAGTCTATTACGTAAAAAATGAAAACCCAGGGGAAGGTGCCATTGACTTAGACCTTATAATATGCAAGAGAAATTACAGTAGTAAAAAAACTAGCCAATCTTTTTAACGAATGTCTGAAAGACAGCAAAACTTCGAAGAATTGGAAAAGATAATGATTACTATGATCCACAAAATATGGATATAAAGACCTTCAAAATTACCGACCTTATATGCCTCCTGTCAGTAATCTCAATTCAATAAAGTTAAATCAAATCGCATCCCCGATGCATTGGATTTTAATCAGCCTAAGGAACAGACAGGCTTTCGCAGAGGATTCTCAACGACAGACCGCATCCACACACTAACAAAAATAAATGAATAAAGAAAGCCACTGTGTATGACATTCATTGATTCCGAAAAGGCATTCGACGCCGTGCAGATAACAGCAATATTGGTTTGCTGTAGAGTATTGGGAGACGTACAAAGACGGACGAACGACCATCAAGCTCCAGGACGAAGCCGATGATATCCAAGCTAAAAAAGTGTGAGACCAAAAGTGTTTACAACTTGCACACAGGAAAATTCATGAAGCCAGATTAAAAGGGAAAAGGAACTTAAATAGTGGATGAGCATTTAATCATCCTAAGATTTGCAGACGATGTAATTTTAGGCAGCGATACAGCAAGTGATTGATAACAACTGATAAACAATTTGAATAAAGAAAGTATGAAGGTTGGATTTAAGCTGAACAGAAAAAAAGTCCTGTTCATGTATGTATGTATAGACCAACACGCATACATAAAGTGCATACACATGCATATTTATATCCATTTCCATAAGCACACACACACACTCGCAAACACTCAAACGTTCTATTGCACAACCAGGAGCTTCTCCCTCACCCAACCCTTCTCGCCCTCCCTGACCCCCGCCACACCCTCCGCCAGCCTGCCGTATTCTCCCAACATCACTTCACCTGCTATGACGTGTACGGTGACTGTGTCGCTGGTGTAGTTGCCGTACCAGCACGAGTACACGCCAGAGTCTGCCGGGGACGCCTCGCGAACGTACAGCCGACTCCGTATGTATCCGGATGCCGCGTCGCCCTTCACGCTGGGGATGAGGGAGTAGGTTAGAAATATGATGTCAAACGCACTGACACACACTAATATATATCTATCTATCTATCTATCTATCTATCTATCTATCTATCTATCTATCTATCTATCTATATATATATATATATATATATATATATATATATATATATATATATATAAATAAACACATACAGTAGCGTTGAAAACGGTACAGTACGGCATCCCTCCGCCAGTTGACGCCAGTAGGGGAAAAGTACAGCGTCCCTCCGCCAGGTGATGCCGGCGGGGGAAAGGGACTCACCTGATGCCGCCTCTGGAGGTGTTGAAGGAGAGCAGCGTGGCGTCCCTCCGCCAGGTGATGCCGGCGGGGGAAAGGGACTCACCTGATGCCGCCTCTGGAGGTGTTGAAGGAGAGCAGCGTGGCGTCCCTCCGCCAGGTGACGCCGGCGGGGGAAAGGGACTCACCTGATGCCGCCTCTGGAGGTGTTGAAGGAGAGCAGCGTGGCGTCCCTCCGCCAGGTGACGCCGGCGGGGGAAAGGGACTCACCTGATGCCGCCTCTGGAGGTGTTGAAGGAGAGCAGCGTGGCGTCCCTCCGCCAGGTGACGCCGGCGGGGGAAAGGGACTCACCTGATGCCGCCTCTGGAGGTGTTGAAGGAGAGCAGCGTGGCGTCCCTCCGCCAGGTGACGCCGGCGGGGGAAAGGGACTCACCTGATGCCGCCTCTGGAGGTGTTGAAGGAGAGCAGCGTGGCGTCCCTCCGCCAGGTGACGCCGGCGGGGGAAAGGGACTCACCTGATGCCGCCTCTGGAGGTGTTGAAGGAGAGCAGCGTGGCGTCCCTCCGCCAGGTGACGCCGGCGGGGGAAAGGGACTCACCTGATGCCGCCTCTGGAGGTGTTGAAGGAGAGCAGCGTGGCGTCCCTCCGCCAGGTGACGCCGGCGGGGGAAAAGGACTCACCTGATGCCGCCTCTGGAGGTGTTGAAGGAGAGCAGCGTGGCGTCCCTCCGCCAGGTGACGCCGGCGGGGGAAAAGGACTCACCTGATGCCGCCTCTGGAGGTGTTGAAGGAGAGCAGCGTGGCGTCCCTCCGCCAGGTGACGCCGGCGGGGGGGAAAGGGACTCTCTCGATCACGCACTTGAGCTCGATCATGCTGCCGCTGTTGTAGTGCTTCTCCATCACCTTCGTCCCGCGCTCGTCCACCACGCGGGCGCGGGGCACTGAAGGGGGAGAAGACTGGTTAGCCCTAAGGGAGGATTCTGCTGTGGACATCCTTCGTCTAATTATGCTCTCTGAGGACTCTAGGTCAGTCTTTAGGTCAGAATTCAAAATGACTCCAAATCAAACGTGTTCTTACCAAGACCTTCGCAAAAGCATACCAGCGAGCATGTGCCAGGCATTAATTAAAGCCATCAAGGAGATATAACTAGCCATCTGATCAGGCAGAAAATATAAACGGAGTATGATTACCAACTTGCCACTGAAATAACTACAGGGGAGGGAATTTGCAGGTTAGCTTCACGTCGCAATTTATGAGACATAGTTGCTGAAAATCTCTCTTCGATTTATTTGAGAATCCACGGAAAAAAAGAAATATTCAGAAATATTAAACGACGAAATCCGTTGAAACGTTGACCTTTAACTGGACATACAGAATAGGGTCCAGAAGATTTGCCGGCACTCCAGATTTAAACCTCTTTGATAATCAGTGAACGAGCATTAAGTAAAAGTGTGTACACTAATCGTGAGTGGGGCTTCAAGTATTGCACACCTGAGTTAGTCTTCACGCTATGTAAATAAGCAGAATTTCATATTTTTCTATCTATGAGTAAAATCTGGTCTTTGAACAGGGATGTGGCTATTAACAGATCTTCACACTATCCACTGGCTGGAATTAAATCTACAATTTATATACAATTGCTTCTGTGCTACTCCTTGTATACTATAGTAGTTTATATTTGGGATCTACATTGGAACTAGAATTATCAAGTCTTCGATGATGATATTATATCTTAGTTATACCTTAGTTATCAAACGGATATTAAAACCAATGCCTTTCACATTGTCTTTTCAGTTTAGTATTAACAGTACTGAATTAGGGGTGGGTTACGTAAAAGGTTTTTTCTCGCTCTTCATTCTAATGATAACATCTTACGCAACCTAAAATTTGTGACAAGACTGGGCATCAAGTCGGTAAAGGTTTTGGACAGATGAACCCCAGGGCCCGAACCGTGCAACACTGGAGCCAGCACAATGATGAGTTAATATCCCCTTTGTTCTTCGGGATGAGTGCAAAGTCGATTCCCTCTCTCCGAGCAGCGATGGACTGCGGGGTCAGGGGGACACTCCATTAGCGAGGGGATTTTTTGTTATGCGTCCACTTTTTGGCGCTCGATCTCAACCACACTAATTCTCTGGTTCTCTCTGTGGCTGATGCGTTCTCTCTCTCTCTCTCTCCCTGCCTGTCTCCCTCTCTCTTTCTCCCTCTCTCTCTCCCTGCCTGTCTCCCTCTCTCTCTCTTTGTCTCTCTCTCTTTTTCTACTCTCTCTCTCTCTTCTCTACTCTCTCTCTCTCTCTTCTCTACTCTCTCTCTCTCTCTCTCCCTCCCTCACTCTCTCTCCCTCTCTCTCTCTCTCTCTCTCTCTCTCTCTCTCTCTCTCTCTCTCTCTCTCTCTCTCTCTCTCTCTCTCTCTCTCTCTCTCTCTCTCTCTCTCTCTCTCTCTCTCTCTCTCTCTCTCTCTCTCTCTCTCTCTCTCTCTCTCTCTCTCTCTCTCTCTCTCTCTCTCTCTCCCTCTCTCTCTCTCTCTCTACACTCTCTCTCTCCCTGCCTGTCTCCCTGCCTGTCTTCTTCTCTCTCTCTTTGTCTCTCTCTCTCTTTCTCTACTCTCTCTCTCTCTCTCTCTCTCTCTCTCTCTCTCTCTCTCTCTCTCTCTCTCTCTCTCTCCCTCCCTCTTCTTTTTCTTTCTGTCTTTCTCCCCCCTCCCATAATTCTCTCAGCTGCATTGTTACTCTCTGTGTGACCCATTCCTTCCATTAGGAAATAAAGAGGCGCTTAAAGACTCCCACCCCTAGACAGTGAGCCGGAAGGAGTCTCATCCACACGTCATGCAAATAAATGAGCAACCTTATGGATTTTCCTCTTCCTCTACCCGGCCTTGCTTTTCCTCCTCTGCCTCCCCACATCTTCATTTCCTCTTCATCCCCTCCTCTTTTTCCTCTTCCTTGCTCCTCCTTTCCGAGGACGAACGTACACGAGGCGAAAGCAAGTAAAGAAACGGCTCTAACATGGCCCGCGGGGAGCACTGGATAAGTTCTAAAGTGTCTTCTATTTTTAACGCCAACTCCACATAACATTTACGCAGTTAAGTATAAAGTTGCTGTCATGCGAAGATGATGTAAACAAGCTTATGATGGAGGTTTTGGGGGAGGGGGAAGGGCGAGGGGAAGGAGAAGGGGCAGGGGAAGGGAACCGAGGGGAAGGAGAAGGGGCAGGGGAAGGGAACCGAAGGGAAGGAGAAGGGGCAGGGGAAGGGAACCAAGGGGAAGGGTAAAGCTTCTTCTCAAACATTCGTCTTAGAGACACGTACAAGCACTGAAAAGGCTGGGAAAACATGAAGGGGAATTTTCCGAGGAAGTGTCTCTCTATTTGGGGACAGACGCTCTGCAGTTTCAGTGTTTGATGTGTTGCAACAGGCATGCATTTGATTTAAAAAGAATTTTGATGTCATGAAGAGGATTCTGCTCTTGGACAATTTTTCACTGGATATTACTAATGCAAATTGTGATGATGATAATGATGCCAATAATGACGCTAAAGAATAGCTCTGGCCACAACCCTAATTAGCGTTAGGGTTGCTACTACTACATTATTACCATAATTGCGATCATTATTATCATTATCGT
>BOPN01000213.1:507648-510148 GCA_017312705.2 Penaeus japonicus
TCCTCCAATTCCTTTCACTCACAAGTATATATAAAAAGTATATAAGGAATCATGAGGAATCACGCACAAGCAAGACCGAAGACAACAGCATCGTGGGCGTGAGGCTGACCGCGAACCTGCCTTGGTGACAGAACGCGGGCCTGGCGCAAGCAGGCAAAATGCGAGGCCTAACGGAGGTAAGGATGCAATATCCACGGGGCTATAAACGTCACGGAGACGACATGGGAAATCGATACCATATGGTCATAAGAAGGAGAAGCGTCATGCCTAACCAACATGGCGCGGGTGGTTCGTTGTCTCCTGCATGAGGCTTCGGGATTCATTGGCGGTTCTGCCTCTTTATGAGGAGATTCCGAGGTTCTGTGGCTTTTTCATGACGCTTATGAGAGAGGCACTTTCACCATCATCTTTTGATAATGGATTTCTTCTAAATCAAGAAGATGTGCACTGACACCTGTAGTAGCAATCACGAACGAGACATGGGAAGTCGAGTGTATTCCTCGGCTTTGCATCGAGCGAAGGTAACGGAATAAATAGACTAGTACATCACCGATAAAAATAATTATTTTCAGAACAGCAATGATAAAACTTATAGTAATGGTGCTACTACTACTACTGTTACTACTAGCAATACTAGTAATACTAATAATAGAACTAATAATAAGGATGATAAAAAAGAAAAATGATGATGGTGATTATTATTGTCATCATTGCAATCATCGTCATCATAATCATCATTTCCATTCTTTCATTTTGTTATATTCACTATTACCATCATTATTGGTTATACCATTACAGTGAGTACTGATGTAACAATAACCATCACAATGACAATAAGAATCCAGGATTTCGACACACACGTAAAAACTTTCCAAGTAGGCCTATACAAATAATATTGATTGGGAACTTTTGTTGCTCTTGTCCACGCATCATTAATTCATCTAGACTATAGTTTCTACGCTTATGTTAAAGTTCAGTCAAAGAATTGTTGACACTTTTTATCAATGAATATCCTGTCGAAGAAAAGTTCATAGCTTCTTATCTATGTTTACACTGACCGTTTTTTTTATATGGCACTTAAAAAAAATTGAGATGATCCTGCAATCGACTTTCTGAGATCACCAAGGTTGCAAGTAATGCAAGAGTTGATTTGCTAATTCTAAAACAAAGACCTATTCTTAAAGATACTCTTGCTAAGCTTAAGAGAACTTATGATCCTCGTGTTTCATTTCACATTTTCATTTTCTAACTCTGCTAGCATGTTCTCTACCGCAATTACTTTTGCACTAAATCTGAATCTCCTTTTTGTATTTTTGAACTTCCTGCGATTGAAACCGGTGTTCACGTCTCGCTCCCTCAAGATGCCTTCCACGCACCAGGTAAGACGATTTACAATTTAATCAAATTTCCATCGCTCTTTATTACCCGCAATTATACAGTTATTTCCCTCGACAAATCGACTTCCTTGATAGCGAATTGACTTTGGAAATTAGTCTCATCTTATCAATTTCTCCGAGTTGCTCCTCCTCCTCCCGTGTTCCGGTTCTCTCATTTGCATGGAGAGATCGCTGGCGTTCCGTGGTCTCCATCATTTGGCGTGACAGCGTAATCGCGACGCCCGCCGGCACAACCAGGCGAAATGAAAACTCACAATGCGTTTCGGTTATTCATTCTGTCGATTAAAAGAGATACAAACGTACGCCGTTGTTGCCCTCGGCGATTGGCGAAAAACAACTGCCGGTTCAGCATACATTTCCCAGCTGATGCTATCATTACATATACTGATTGGCTGACAGATATTCAAAGCTATTGTGCGACCCGATCACTGGTTGATAACACATACAGGTCAGGACATGCATTGACAATCCGGGTGCATGGTAATATTTCTGGTTTACAGTCAATTCGTACTTTGAACAAACCGATAACCGGCGCTGACAGGAATGTAGTACGCATGCATTTTTACACACACACATACACACACAAACTCGCTCACTGACACACTCCTACTCATCTACCAAAACATACGCGTGCATGTGTCAGTATCTCCGTGCACAAAGCAAGGGTTTTTCATCAGCCAGCAACCTCGTATATTTGAGCAGCATCTTTCCCTCGACACGGACTCTCATCTGAGCGTTTCGACGACTCGCTTCCTCTCCCTCTCGCCTCCCCCTGTGGCTCCCCTCACTCGGACGACTATTCATAAACCTCTTCATCGTCCTCTGTCCTTCGTCTCCCTCCCCTTTATTCTCTCTAGTGTCTCGCTCCCTTTGTCTTCGCTTTTCCGATCTCGCTCAAGGGCATCTCCCCTCTCGCTGGCCGTGGCTCCAGCTGTCCCCTCTCGCTGGGAGCTCTCACCCTTCGTCCTCCGCCCTTTGAGTCTGCAGCGCGAGGGGCGGGGGCTGGCATGGGCTGTCTCGATCTCTTTAGTTCTGCGGCCTCGCCTTCCGCCGGGACGCTTTGTCTCGCGACTGCCTCTTCTTGGTCACTCCGCCTGCATCTC
>BOPN01000213.1:512648-515148 GCA_017312705.2 Penaeus japonicus
AGTTCATCTCCTTTATTTTGCAGTTGCAATTACAGTTATGTAAGTAGAGTTGCAATTAGTCAATTAACTCAATAATAACTGAAATAGCGTTAAAGCGATTGCAACCCTTGCGGGCTCTATAAATGGTAATTAGATTAAGCATATTTTCATTGATATGAATTTACTCTTTTACTGATTAAACTGATTAAAACTCCATTGATCAAATTCTAAAATTAGAAGTTTAAAGATGAAATCATGACTGTTTATGATTGGCATGGGTTCCATACACCCTTCTGGTTGCATATTCTCATCAACGCATGCCGTAGCATACTTATAAAAACATGATATTAGGCATATGCAGTACAAACAGTGAGCACCTGCACTCGAACAGAACGAAATCATACTTAATTGCAATTGCACAAGCATGAGTAATAATCAAGTTTACTATTCTAAGTTAGAGATTGGTCTGCTGGCGCTCGTTAGCACAGAAAACAAAACAGCTTTTCCGTTCAGAACTCTGCTGTGTGAATGCTGACCTCTGGCATATTTCTTTGGGTCATTCAAATTCACAAACCAGTCAGGCATACTTATTACTACGTCGATACATATTACATGGATGCCCTTTCACAATGGATAGCTCATCTCATCTGCGTATGTGTGTTTGTTTTCTACTGAATAAAGATAAGGTCAGTTTAGAAACAGGTTGGTTTTGTGACTGATCATGAAAAAGGTAGTTTAAATATTTCTGTTTGTAAGGATGAGTTGTTAAATAGTATGAGCTACATTCCAAAAGTCAAGTGCATTTTTTGGACCTCTTTCAAAGTCAATCTCAACACAAAGCATGTCCCTAATAGGCTCAATTGATAAAATAGCAACAATTTGTATTATATCTGAATACTCATTACGATTTGTGCAGTGCAGGACGTTAAAAACTTACTGTACATTTAACTGCAGTGGTAAACCTGAAATTACGGTACAGCTTAAATGTTTTATCATTTAGTATTTACATTTTCGGAATTATTCGTGTCTACAAAGCTATCTAAAAAATAAGTCAGATGTGAGTGTCGTTCTAGCTGTGTAAAATATTTAATCGTAAGAACGAAAATATTTGGTGATACATCCTTCTGCAATCGTGACTCTCTATGGAAATACAAAAAAAGGACTTTCTGGCTAGCGAGAGTGGGAAACACAGTGGCAGAAAAAAACATTTGTAGTATTTCATGATTTTTAAAGCCATATATTTGTCATTAAAAAAAATATTACTGGAAGTTTATAAAACAAATTCTTTTGTTAAAAAAAAGAAAGAAAGAAAGAAAGAAAGAAAGAAAAAAATGCACGGGAATATGGCACTCAGAAATTAGAAATGACAGGGGACTCCCCCCCTCCCCCCTTCTCTCTCTCTTTGCGTGTGTGCGTTTGTTGCGCAGCTAAACATATTTTGTCCAATCTCGAGCTTCTCGCAACCCACGCTCTACCTTCGCTTCCCTCCCGGATCTGGTCTCACCTCCAGGTCATCCGCATACAGCAGGTCCCCCCCCCCCCCCCCAGCCCGCCAACGGACACAGTCACAACATCAATCAGTTGCACAAACAGTAAATAAATAAGTGCTGACCTTTGGAGCAACCCACTGTCACCTCAGCGTTCCCTGCCTCCCAATGCGTGTCATTCCCTCTTATGCCTTGCCTTCCAGTACCTTCGTGTCTGCTTTGTTCCATGATATGTACCTGGATATCTCCCTCCTGCCGATGCAGCATATGCCTTGTCCACTTACCGGGCATAATTATAGTCCCTACACTCATTAATAACCTGAATCATTACTCCTTACCTTTTCTCCTAAAACTGTCAACATTACTATTGAGAAATTAGATGTGGATTTCATTATGGTATGATAATAAGGAAATATTCTACATATATATTTTTATGATAGTTCAACTTTTGAGATTTCTGTGAAATGACCTCTCCTATTCTCCATATTCTCGTGATTTTTGCACTAAGATTCCACTGAAATCATAAAGCATTTCATATATTTATATATATATATATTTTTTTATCGTTGTCATTTGCTTTATTCTGGGTGTCACATCCTTCTCCATTTTGTCAGTACTGTTGCCACTGTGTTCGCTACTTGATTTTTTTTTCCTTTTTACCAACGAGTTTCTTTTCTTTCCCTCTCTCAGCTTTCGTGCGCCCGACAACTTCTTCCGCTGTTCCTATCAAAACTCTTTGTTTCTCCGCCTCCCCTCCACTTCCGTTTCTTCGGCACTCTCTCGTTTTTAGTTTTTGTTGCTGTTCTAATGACTTTCCCTTTGCACAAGATTCTCCTTGATGCTATCATCCATGTCCCAATCCCCTTGTTATCCTTCTTTCCACACCCATGACCTCTTACAGCCTCATCACATCTCTAAGTCTCATGCCTTTCTCACGTTCTCAGATCTGCTTCTTACAATCCTTCATCGGTCATCTCTCACGACCCCCCCCCCCGAGTCTTACAGCCCCTCCTCCATGCAGCCAGCCTCAGCTT
>BOPN01000213.1:542648-547648 GCA_017312705.2 Penaeus japonicus
ACGCCATCTCATGTTATCGAAATAAACTTAAAAGAGATGTGAAAGTAATTCGCTGAATATTCAAACTCAGTGAAGACCTTGTACGGAATTATGAAGAACAAAGGAAATACAAGTAAGCAACCATCTTACTCTATATAAAGATCCTGTCTATATATGTGACTGACGACCAAGAGAGGAAAATATTTCGTTATGCTAGTGTCTGTGTACCTTTGAAATAACTGGTTTTAGTGTCTGAAATCATTTTACGCGCATACAAAAAAGGATGTTAGGAGAATTACATTTGTTTTCAAGGGGAACACACATTTGTAGAAATCGAGTCATCTCTACAAACACAAACACACTTGCACACACACACACACACACACACACACACACGCACACACACACACACACACACGCTATAAACAGAGAGAGAAAGAGAACCTGCAACCAAAATCGCAACTGAAGTAAGACTACCTGAAACATCGGCAAAGTTTCAGTCTAGTGCTTTGCATATGCATCGAAATATGAGATCCAATCTTAGATTCAAAGACAAAATAAAGGCACCAAACTGCTTTAATAAAATCAAAGCACAGCCTCGCAGTTCAGTGTTTCAGATTCAAAACACAAGAAACTCAACAGCAAATCCTATTTACTCAATCCAGTCAAAGGAAATCGCATGCTGACATCCTTCCATGCATCCTCATCTCTCTTCCATCCAAATCCTTTCCAGAGCATCATTATTTTTCTTCGACTTGACTTCTTATTTCCTTCTTTCGACTTGACTTCTTATTTCCTTCTTTCGTGTCCTTCCAGGCTCTCTTCCGTCGGTGCCCCCGCTCGCACGAGGCAAGTGGCACTCTCTGAGATGCACGAAGGCGTTTTTTAAGGCCTAAAGGAACGGAGGTGGCCTGTGTGTGCCCAGTGAGGGCGTCCCTACACGGATCTAATGCTATTTATGTAATGGAATTTGAGATAAAAGGACTCTCACTCTCATTCTCTCTCTCTTTCTCTCTCTCTCTCTCTCATTCTCTCTCTCACTCACTCTCTCTCTTTCTCTCTCTCTCTCTCTCTCTCCCTCTCTCTCTCTCTCTCTCTCTCTCTCTCTCTCTCTCTCTCTCTCTCTCTCTCTCTCTCTCTCTCTCTCATTCTCTCTCTCTCTCTCTCTCTCTCTCTCTCTCACTCTCATTCTCTCTCTCTCTCTCTCCTTCTCTCTCTGTTGTGTGTCAAGACAGCAGTCCGCTAGGACATCAGGTCCCGCGCTGCCTGCCTTCTTCCTGCTCATTTATCTTGGCGCCATCACGTGCTCTGTAGCTTCTTTTCTCCCAATAGACCAAGCAGGCGTTCTGCTGGTATTAAAGCTCCTAACAGTATTTGTATGAACTCTCTCTTTAGGTATCTTCCCCCCCTCTCTCTTTCTCGCTCTCCCTCTTTCTCTCACTCTCTCTCCCCCTTCTCATTCTCTCTCTCTCTCTCTCTCTCTCTCTCTCTCTCTCTATCTCCTCTTCTCTCTCTCGCTCCCATCTTTCTCTCTCTCGATCTATCTCCTCGGCTTCAGTGATTATGAACATAAACGAAAAATAATAAGAAAAACACAAGACTAGTAATTACACTTCACACCGTAGGAACAAACAGACAGACAAACAAACAAACAAACAAACAAGCAAAAAGTAAAGGAAAACCAACGAAAAGAAAAGAATAACGAGAAGCGTCTTGCAAGAATTCAGCGAAAACAAAGGTCCGCCTGTCTATTTAGATATGCATTGGGTTAAAAAACTTTTGGGCCGAAGACATATGTGCCTTGTTTCGTCATGCATTTCTTGCTATTAGAGCAAATCTATTCATCGCACTTCAAAAAAGCTCATTTCCATGCGCTTGATATGCATGGAAAGAAACAGTTTAACTAGAACAAGGGAGGAAGCAGGAGGGGTGGGAGGGGGGGGGGAGAGGGAGAGGAAGAGGCAGATTGGGAGAAAGGCAGAAAGAATGTGTGTGTGTGCTTTTGCCTCTGTGTGCGTTAGTGTGTGTGTGTGTTTGTGTTTTAGTGTGTATGTATATGCGTGTGTGTTTGTGTGTGTGTGTCTGTGTGTGTATTAGTGTGCATGTGTGAGTGTCTCTGAATGCCGGTGTGGATGTGTTTCTGTGAGATCATTATGATTCATGCATATATTCTGATTGGTCTGTCAAACTATGTGAGGAATAGTCTTTCTGTTGTATTCCGTAGGAGTCAAGTTCGTGTTTAAGATCCATCCCAGCCTCTCTCTCCCCGACCGAGTTCCTTATCCCATAAACTATTTCTAAACCTCAACCCAGCAACGACTGTCCACCGGCCAGAACAAAGACATTCCTTGCGGTAAGATCCCTAGAGCATCAGAATCATCTTCTACCCTATTCTATCGAACGAAGTAAGAGTTCCAGGATATGATTTCAAGAGGAGGTCTCGGTGGGTGGAGTCCCGCCCCGGCGACCGCGGGCCCGGATTCACCTCCGTCCATTTTTCATTCCGCGCTCATGAGTACGCGCATGAACTAACCACGTCTCTGCCTGATAGTGGCTGGAACGACCTCGTATATAACGATCAAGAAACTGTACTCACGCTGCATTGCGTCGTCGCTCTCGCGAACCGTAGTCGGGAGCGTGAAATTGAATTACCGTTATCCGGAATCGTGGTTTATTGCAGGAAGTGAAAGATTAATGTAACGTGGAATCTGACTGTGCAAGAGGAACGGCGAGCGATGGGTTGGTCTCGTAGGGCAACGCGCCGCGAGAGAGAGTCGGCAGGCAGGGCTTCAGTGTCTGCAGGCAGAAGACGCAGTGCAGGCGCAGGCCGGTTTTGAGCAAAGGACGGCTTGATGAACCGCCCGTCAGTGTAATATGCCATATGCCTGTTATTTGTAGAATAGCTGAAGAATGAAGCTTCAGTGCTGTTATATTTTATGCATAAAAGCTTGTCAAGTGGATGCTATTTTAGTCCTTGTTAATTAATTGGTATTACAAGACACCAACTGCGCTGCATTTCAGCCCCGGCAGGAAGAAATCAATGGGGAAGACGGCGATCATACATAACATATACAATCGTCCAGAAAAAACCGGTTCCAGCGACTAACTTTCAAACTAGGAATAACGTACCTCAGGATCTGACATGAATACCAACATTATCTTTCTGTCATTTAAGAGCAAGTAGTTCCTGCATAAAAAAAACGTCATGCAAGTTTCTTAATTTTTTTGGGATGCATGTTTTGTTTGGCCAACCGAGGCTGATTAACAGTCACGGACGCACACAATTCATGGAATGTTGCACCAACAATAACTACGTAAGTCTTCCATTAGGATACCATGCACGGTCCTCAATCTCCTTCAGAGCATATACGTTGCTGATATTCTATTTGAATATCAGTCAAATTGCAAATGAAGAATAAAATAAAATTATAGCACGTTATTATGATTATTAATCGATATGATTTCTTACCCAATTATCTGTATTTATATTTATCAGATAATCACTTCGTAAGAATACACACACACACACAAGAAAGAAAGAACGAAAGAGGGAAAGAATAAGATATAAAGAGAGAGAGAGAGAGAGAGAGAGAGAGAGAGAGAGAGAGAGAGAGAGAGAGAGAGAGAGAGAGAGAGAGAGAGAGAGAGAGAGAGAGAGAGAGAGAGAGAGAGAGAGAGAGAGAGAGTAGGGGAGACCCAAGTTTTAAGTGTACAAATCCACTTTAAAAAATGAGTGTTTGGCTGGTGGAATCTTCGGGGATGTGGCGTGTGACACTACACCCAGGATCTCCCTATGACCTTAATCTCTCCCCCCCACCTCTCTCTCTCTCTTAATCTCTCTCTTCGTCCCTCCTTCTCTCTTTGCCCCTCCCTCTCTCTTTCTCCCTCCCTCTCTCTCTCTCTCTCTCTCTCTCTCTCTCTCTCTTTCTCCCTCCCTCCTTCTCTCCCTCTCTCTCTCTCTCTCCGTCTCTCTCCTTCTTTCTCCAATGAACCTGATGTAAAATGATAGGAGAGATACAGCCATATAATAAAAAGCTGGTGACTACCAGGAGCTGCAAATGCAATCGAATCGTATAAAGCAGAGCAAATGATATATTTTTTTGATAAACACTAAAATGCAAATAATGGCAAAAAATGGAAGCAAGTAAAACATTTCGTTTTTCGGAGAGTTAAGTGATTTTTTTTTTCACAGAGAACTCTACATATTTTAAAGGTTTTTTGAGTTTTAAAAAAAAAAAAAAAAAAAAAACACACCCCCAAAAAAAAAAAAAAAAAAAAAAAAAAATAGAACCATGCATCTGGCAATAACACACACATGAAAGCAACGATAACAGTTAGACATTCCGGGAACTGCCCTTATTGTGCAACTTAGCCGAGGGCAGTAAAGGTAACGAAATAATGTTAATTAGAAGCCAGAATTTTGAAATATCTAAATTTATCATCATATAGCTGTTTATAAGATGTATATCTATTTATATATTCCACGAAGTAAATACAGGCAATATAATGACATGTTTTACATAACTTCCTAGGAATTCCGACGAAAGATAAACAGACAGGCAGATATATAGATATAGATTGATAGATAGACAAAGAGATAGATAGATAGACAGAGAGAGTGAGTGAAAGAGAGAGAGAGAGAGAGAGAGGGAGAGAGAGAGAGAGAGAGAGAGAGGGAGAGAGGGAGAGGTAAAGATAGATAGATAGATAGAGAGAGAGAGAGAGAGAAAGGAGGGAGGGAGGGAAGGAGAGAGGGAGGGAAGGAGGGAGAGAGAGAGAGAGAGAGAGAGAGAGAGAGAGAGAGAGAGAGAGAGAGAGAGAGAGAGAGAGAGAGAGAGAGAGAGAGAGAGAGAGAGAGAGAGAGAGAGAGAGAGAGAGAGAGAGAGAGAGAGAGAGAGAGAGAGAGAGAGAGAGAGAGAGAGAGAGATAAAAAGAGAAAGAAAGAGAAAAAAAAAGAGAGAAAGAAAGAGTGAGAGAGAGGGAGAGAGAGAGAATGAGAGAGAAAGAGAGAGAAAAAAGAG
>BOPN01000213.1:555148-560148 GCA_017312705.2 Penaeus japonicus
GTTGTGTATTTCATGTTTTGTATTTCATATTGTGTATTTCATGTTGTGTATTTCCTGTTGTGTATTTCATGTTGTGTATCTGCTGTGTATTTCCTGTTGTGAATCTGTTGTGTATTTCATGTTGTGTATTTCATGTTGTGTATTTCATGTTGCGTATTTCATGTTGTGTATTTCATGTTGTGTATTTCATGTTGTGTATTCCATGTTGTGTATTTCATATTGTGTATTTCATGTTGTGTATCTGCTGTGTATTTCCTGTTGTGAATCTGTTGTGTATTTCATGTTGTGTATCTGCTGTGTATTTCCTGTTGTGGTATTTGTTGTGTATTTCATGTTGTGTATTTCCTGTTGTGTATTTTATGTTGTGTATTTCATGTTGTGTATTTCCTGTTGTGTATTTCCTGTTGTGTATTTCCTGTTGTGTATTTCCTGTTGTGTATTTTATGTTGTGTATTTCATGTTGTGTATCTGCTGTGTATTTCCTGTTGTGAATCTGTTGTGTATTTCCTGTTGTGAATCTGTTGTGTATTTCATGTTGTGTATTTCATGTTGCGTATTTCATGTTGTGTATTTCATGTTGTGTATTTCATGTTGTGTATTTCATGTTGTGTATCTGCTGTGTATTTCCTGTTGTGGTATTTGTTGTGTATTTCTTGTCGTGTATTTCCTGTTGTGTATTTCCTGTTGTGCATTACCTGTTGAGTAATTATCATTATTGCTATTACTGTCATTATAATATGATGTTACTATTGTTATTACTATTATATCGGTAATGAGAGCAGTAACAATAGTGATACTTACTATTATCATCACTATTATCATTGACCTTCGAGCTATTATTATTGTTATTTT
Source organism: Penaeus japonicus (assembly GCA_017312705.2). Taxonomy (NCBI): domain Eukaryota; kingdom Metazoa; phylum Arthropoda; class Malacostraca; order Decapoda; family Penaeidae; genus Penaeus; species Penaeus japonicus. The sequence goes on from BOPN01000213.1 coordinate 556,001, forward strand.
TGTTATCGTCGTTATCATAATCATCATTATCATATTATCATTATTATCATTGTCATTATTATCATACTCTATTTGTGTTATCATTATCATCATTATCATCATCATTATTATCATTACTATCATCATCATTATCATTGTTATTATCATTATCATTATTATTATCATTATTATCTCATCATTATCATCATTATTTCAGCATTATTATTATCATCATTATTTCAGCATCATTATTATCATTACCATCATTATTGTTATCATCGTTATTATTGTCAGTATTATTCTATCATTATTATCATTATCCTTAATATCCTTATTATGGTATTACCATATCACTTTCATCATCATCAGCATCATCATCATTATTATTATTATTATCATTATTATTATTATTATTATCATTATCCTCATTACTATTATCATCATTATTATTACTATTATTGTATCATTATTATTATCATTATCATCATCATTATTTTTATTATTGCTATCATTATTACTATTGTTATCATGATCACCATAACGAGCGTCATCATCATTGTTGACTAATATGGTGAAAAATATTTCAGAAATTCGTCCTCCTCCATCTACATTGAACAAAATAAAAATATAGTATACGAAGATTTGGATTAATGTGACCAGCTGATGAATCATTAACACACAATCTAAATAAAAGTCTTATGGACAAAAAAATATTTTCACTATTAAAAAGACAAAAGCTCAAAGGTTATCGTGACAGTCAAAGTCTCGAAATGAGTAATAATATTGTTTTTATTCAATGGCCTTACGTCCTTTTGAAGTATTCATAATCCTCTCATGTGTGTGTGTGTGTGTGTGCGTGTGTGTGTGTGTGCGTGTGTGTGCGTGCGTGTGTGTGTGTGTGTGTATGTGTATGTGTGTGTGTGCGTGTGTGTGTGTGTGCGTGCGTGTGTGTGCGTGCGTGTGTGTGTGTGTGTGTGTTGGTGTGTACATTTCTGTGACGATATTATGGAATATGGCTATATAAATGAAATATATTTACATTATAGATAAATGTGTACTCTCATCTTATCTTACGATAAGCATATATGTCATTTCTTTGAAGAGGAAAATACTCTAATACACTATGTATACATTGACGATATCCCGTTATGTCGATTTTTGGGGTCCGAAGGCCGCCGTCGAGAGAAATGTTGCAAACAGCACGAGCGCATTTGCAGAAAATAATTTACTTCACAACAAAGGAACCGCGTTCTTCCATACCATTAATATGATGAGTTTCGTAATAAGCATCCGAATACACAACTTGAAAAAATGCAGTTAATGCTTGCATAATTGCTTATTTCCTTGTACACACGTACAGCATCTCTCTCTCTCTCTCTCTCTCTCTCTCTCTCTCTCTCTCTCTCTCTATATATATATATATATATATGTATATATATATATATATATATATATATATATGTATATATATATATATATATATATACATATACATACATACATACATACATACACACACACACACACACACACACACACACACACACACACACACACACACATACACACATACACACTGAGAGAATAAATTGCTAGCAATTGAGAGGCTGTGCGCTCTGGACGCGGTCTAGCGGTAGCTCGTTGCCTTTCGGGAGGACCAACTTGTGTTTATGGACACAATGCTAACATGCGACCAACTTCAGAAATCCAATTTTCTTGAGGAGTCAGTCTTTGTGCTCTGCCATTTTCTATTATTCTAACTGTATGCTTAGTTTCAATTTCTTTTTATTTGCTGTTCCATATCATCTTATACAATCTTACTTGCAATGAAAAGTAATTCTTCGTCCGATCATGCAAAGATCTCTTTAATTGCAGGCAATAAATCATTCATGACCACATAATTACTCCTTGTTATGAATCGACACGCCTTGTGCAGCGACACACAGCTACTCGTGTGAGCAGGTAGATAACGAAGCAAAAATATACCCAACGCGTGGATCTTACATTACCAAACTTTTATCGAGAGAATAATTCCTGACCTTTGAAGGTTTCTTGCTCTACCTCAATTAGAGAGAATTAACATGTTTACAGGATCAAATTCTACAAGAGTCTCTAGCCCAAGAGGATCAGCAAATAAACAAGGCGTTCCTTCACGGCTTCGAGAAATAAAAACTGAAAGTTATGAAACATAAAGCCAGATGATGATGCAGTGAATAGTGTTTTTCAAAAGCCAAATCCTCCATTGACATATAGCTGTTTATGTGAAAATTTATTATTGTGCACTAAGCATATTCTTGATATGCAGATCAGAAGACCTCAATCTTTATAGTTCAAAATGATTTCTGCTGAAGTAAGCTGTGTTATAGTCGCGTCAGCAACATAGGTCAGAGACATATATAATCGCTATAAAAGTATCAAAATCGTCCTTTCACACGAAATTATCTGGAAAGGAATTATACTTCAACTTATGCCTTATGAAAATCTAAAGCTCAGTGGAAGAAATATTTTCCAAGGCAAAACATCCTAGAATGCTGACTTAACACAACAGAGATAAATATGCTTTAGAAGGATTATATTTTGCAATCATACACACTGCAAATTCTTTCCTTGATCAGAATTCATTCTCACTCTTTCTACTAGAGATACGTGGAACGATATCTCCCTGAGATATGTGCAAAGCTTTGGGAAAGATTTGAGAATATCTCTGTTTAGCGGTACAGATCCTACTGTTATTTAGTATTGTCTACATAACACGACCAATAATCTCTATCATTACTCGCCCGCAGTCAGGTAAGCTTGTCAAAATACCAAGGGGTATAAGATGTTAAGAAAAATATAAAGACTTGAAGGACAAGTACCATAATCCCCCCCCCCCCAAAAAAAAAAAAAAAAATAATAATGATAATAAAAATAAAAATAAAAAATAAAGACGACATTGCCGCGATGAGACCCTCCCTAGAGCTGCGCCGACATGACAGATGTTGAAACTCGCGGAAAAAGTCAAGGCAACCAGCAAGACATGAGTGAGGTTGAGGTTGGCGCTTGCCTCGGGCCGTGTTGGGACTTCCGGACGTATGCAAATCAGCCTAAACTCTGACAGCCGTCGCGCCTTATAGAGCAAATTAAAGCTGCATTCCAAACAGAAAGGTTGCTGTTTGTCAAAGTGAGCCAGCCTTCGCGATGTGATATGGACAAACTTTCGAAAGTCGTAAACCGAAATTAGTGGGAAACTTTGCAGACAACGTTGTCTTTTTCGCACGGCGTAGAGGAGATACTTTCGCGGTTTCTCCATTATCTCAAGTGTTAATGGTAGTTCTGTAATGGAGGGCGAACGAAACGAGGGCTCCGTCTATTACTGGCGGTCGGGATGCAAACACGGAGGGAAAATTTGGGTCTCGAAGGGCGATGGAACTGAAAGCATTTCTTATATTTCATCTCAGTTTGGTGTTGCGAAGAAAGAGAGAGAGAGAGAGAGAGAGAGAGAGAGAGAGAGAGAGAGAGAGAGAGAGAGAGAGAGAGAGAGAGAGAGAGAGAGAGAGAGAGAGAGAGAGAGAGAGAGAGAGAGAGAGAGAGAGAGAGAGAGAGAGAGAGAGAGAGAGAGAGAGAGGGGAAGAGAGAGATTGAGATAGATAGATAGATAGGTAGAGATAGACAAAAAGACAGACACACAAATAGATAGATAAAGAATGAGCGAGATATTACGCTTAGGGAAAACAAGCGAAGAGCAAACATATGCTGAACAGAACGAAACGCAAATATCACATGTGAATTGACTAAATTAACATCTCTTGGTCTCTCGTCTCATTCATAAAGCTAATCGAGAATTATAAAAAAGGATGGGGGAATAATGATAATTATGAAAAACCACCTGAGGCACTTCCACATCTCGGGCTCCAGAGTCATCAATATGTAGAAAAGATTCCACCTTCTGCGGCACAGGGACAAGCGCTGGCCTGTCCGGGGCGCCGCAGAAACCTCGGGGTCTTGATATTTTTTGCAGGTTGAATTTCTATGGGTTGTTGCAACACACATAAATCTATATCTGTCTATTTATCAGTCTGTCTGTCTGTGTATCTATCTATTTATGTTTCTTGCTATTTACCCTTCTATCTGCCTATTCACACACACGGACATAAACAGGCATATATATTTATTGTGACACTGTACAT
>BOPN01000213.1:585148-590148 GCA_017312705.2 Penaeus japonicus
TGAGGAGCGCCCGTGAAGCTCGGCCCAGGGAGCAGCTCGCATGCGGAACGGGCGGGGACGGAAGCGCTGTCCGTGAGGCCGATTGTGAGCCGGAATGAGAATGGTGCATGTGGCATATATATATATATATATATATATATATATATATATATATATATATATATATATATATATATATATAAATATATATATATATATATATATATATATATATATATATATATATATATATATATATATATATATATATATATATATATATATATATATATATATATATATATACGCATACATACATACATATATATATATATATATATATATATATATATATATATATATATATATATATATATATATATATATATATATATATATATATATATATATACATACATATATACATACATATATATATACATATATATATATATATATATATATATATATATATATATATATATATATATACATATATATATATATATATATATATATATATATATATATACCTATATATATATATATATATTATCATCTATGCATCGTTAATAGCGTTTTTTTTCTTCCGAGGGGGATTTCTATAAAAGTCCCGTTCCTCGCTAATTTATATATGGAAATATTTAAGACTGAACTCCTTCCGGCATTCCTGCAACGGGCTCGATCTGGTTTAGATATGTCGATGATATTTTTTTCCATGTGACCTGTGAACCGTACAGATTTTGATGACTTTTTGCAATCTTGGTCGTACCATCAAGTTCAAAGTAGAATGGGAAAATGCAGGTAATTCACCCTTTCTTGATGTATTGCTACATAATAACAGTTTACCGTCTCCATTTATCTCCATTTTTTCTCTAATCATCCCTTACATATTGAGGAATTGGTAGCCTCGTCTATGTTTCTTCGAGCATATTAGAATCAGTGATGATAAGTATGAGTACGGTATCATTAAAAAAAAATGGTTATCCTGATTTTTTTCTCAAATCAAGCACATTCCCATGCAAGAACCAAACTCTGTGTGCAAATATAGGTCCGATAACTTATCAGCTGTGCCGTTCAATCAGTCATTCGATGATAAGCATCATTTACTTTAAAAAGTGGACATCGATATCGTGTCCTTATCCCATTACGTAAATCTTTGGTCAAGCGCAGTGCGTCCAGCGTTGCTCATGGTACTTCTTCAGGCATTTATGCTATTCCCTGGAAAGATTGTCCAACATTTCTAATTCATTGCTGTCGAGTGCCCACGGGGATTGTTTGTAAAGCCTCGCTATCACTGCTCTGCTTAGAGTACATAGGTAACTTCCATGGTGGTTGTAAGGCACTTGGTTAGATGATCCTTGTGTTGGGTCGTGTAGTGTAATGGTTAGGAGCCGGGATTCTCACTTTGAGGACCCGAGTTCGAGTCAAGGTCGGGGAGATAAAATTTGTATTTTTATATTAAAATGCGTTACTGCATTCTACCATATTTCTCATATATATATATTATCATCTATGCATCGTTAATAACGTTTTTTTCTTCCGAGGGGGATTTCTATAAAAGTACCGTTCCTCGCTAATTTATATATGGAAATATTTAAAACTGAACTCCTTCCGGCATTCCTGCAACGGGCTCGATCTGGTTTAGATATGTCGATGATATTTTTTTCCATGTGACCTGTGAACCGTACAGATTTTGATGACTTTTTGCAATCTTGGTCGTACCATCAAGTTCAAAGTAGAATGGGAAAATGCAGGTAAATATATATATACATGATAACAACATTGTCAACTGCGATCTCTGAATGCGGCGACAACAAGCACACACAACCTTAATACCATAATGTAAACACAAGCACATAAATGCTTGAGGGCAACTTTGAGATGCTCTTCCGAGGAACAAGGAGGCGGAGGACAGTAATTAGGGGAATCTTTTAGCCTGTGAATTCCCTCTTCTTGCCACAAAGCCTTCCTTGAGCACTCGGTTTATGTCCGCGTTTCCGGGACATCTTGTATGTGTGTGTGAGTGTGAATATATATATATATATATATATATATATATATATATATATATATATATATATATATATATATATATATATATATATATGTGTGTGTGTGTGTGTGTGTGTGTGTTTGTGTGTGTGTGTGTGTGTGTGTGTGTGTATGTGTGTGTGTGTGTGTGCATGTTTGTTTATGTGTATTTTTCTAAGTACACCAAGCAAGAGGGATGAGTTCGTGCAGAGGGGAGACCAAAGTACAGCGCGAGAAATGTGGCTTCACATTCCCATAAGGAACTCCGACGATTACACAGTATCCCTATTTCAGCCGACGCCGCGATAGCTCCGCCACAAGGACCGTTCGTAATCACCGTAAAGCAAGGAAGAGCCCGCTCGTTTTATAGGAAAAGATACACAGAGAGAAGTCAGATTCACGGGCGGGCGTCGCAACGACTCGGGGACAAAACACCCGATAAGTCTCAGGGCGTTCTTCGAGCGGCGCGTGATGGAGAAGTTCACCGCGACGCAATTTCCATTTTTACAGCGATGTTATATCATAGCCAACTGATCCCCTTAACTATGGCTAAACAAATACCGCAACCGGCCCTATCTTGCAGATCATCATCTGTGCAACTTTTTGGGAAAGGGTTCCGCGGCGTCTGGTGCCTTTGGCGAGATGACGGTCATTTTCTATACTGATAAACGGGTGCGGCTTAAGGCACATTCCGGCTTATATCACTGTGGTGTATAGCGGCACAGTTTAAGCACATTTTCGTAAATCACTGCGGCAGTTTTGTCACATATATAACATTGAATTCCACTTTCCACGCGCTATTTCTTCTCTCCTCCATTCGGCTGTCGTTTGGGAGGCAGGGGGAGGATGCGGGGGGAGGATGCGGGGGGAGGCGGGGCCAGGGACATAACCGGGGGAGGGCGAAGGGCGTCGCAGAGATAGCGTCAACGAGGAGGCAAGGAAGGGGAGGCGCTGCTAATACGAGGTAAAGGATAGGAAGAACCGCTGGCTGATAATGGGAGAGAAATAGGGAAGATATTTCCGCTCTGGATAAAGCGCGAGATGACGTAGGAAGTTACGCAGTACGAAGATCAAAACAGGAAGACAGAGAAGCATGTGTAAGTCAAACAAGCAAAAAGCCCCCCACCCCCCCACCCCACCCCCCAAAAAAAAAGAAAAGAAAGAAAGAAAAACCGAAAATAAAGCCGCGAATAAGAGGTAAATTCCCTCTGCTTAGGAGCAAAGACGAAGAGATCTTGCAACTTCTAATGGCATTTTGGACCGTGCATTCATCTTCTGGTGATGAATCTGGTTTCCATTCCTACCTTCACCCCCATCCCCACCCCCGCCCCCACTAATCCCCCCTCCCTCCCCCACCATCACTCCCCCCACCCCCATCCCAAACATCTTATCCTCCCTCGAAGCCCCTCTTTCACGAGCCTCGGCAAGTTCCTGTCACTTGGCAATGTGTGGATATTGTATGCAAGACTCAATGCTAATAGTGAGATGTGATTAGAGACGATTTAAAACAGGATAAAGAGAATACGTGATTATATATTCTAAGTTGAAGATTCACGGCTAGTTTATCAATAGTTGATAATAACTATGATAAACCAGTAATAATGATAATGATAAGGACAAAGATACTAATAATTGCAATGAGGATAATGATAATGATAATGACCATGATAATGATGATGACAATAAGAACAGTAATATTGATGATTATAATAATGATAATAATAAGGATAATAATAACGATAATGATGATGATGATGATAACAATAATATAATGATAATGATAATGATGATAATAATGATAATGATGATAATGACAATAATGATAAGGACAATGATAGCATTGATAAGATCCTCATTATCATTACTATTATCATCATTGTTAACACTATTATTATCAATAATGATAATGCGTATAGTGACAATAATAACAACATTGAAAATAATGAAAAGTGCAATAATCATGAAGGTATCAATGATAGTAATGATAGAATTATCAATAACACTAAGAAGTATAACCATATGAACTAAAATCTAGAAAAGACAGTAGCTTAGTGAAAGTAACAGCTAAAACATACCACATAACAGCATACATGTGGAATTTGACATTTCAATAGCCAAAAAAGGGACTAAGAATAATGCAATACCTTTAAAACATAACAGTCGAAATACACCATTCATGCAAGATCAATGGGAGACATTCATTAATCAGACTCACATGTAGTTGTAATAAGGTTCTATCTAACGGGGCGCTGTTTGTTATCGCTTTTCGATTCCGCGGTCATGTTACTCACCGGGCGATCGAATGGAGCAAATACACAAATGGATGCTCATCATTTTTGTAAACTACTAAAAATGTCGGCGATTTTTTCTTGTTTTTTTTCGCTCTCTCTTTATTTCGAATGTTTTGAGAGAAAGAGATAGGAAGGAAGGAGAGAGATAGAGGTAAATGGTTAGATAGAGAGGGGTGAGGGTTAGGCAGAGGGAACGGCAGAGGAAGAGAAACAGAGAGAGGGCGAGATATATAGATAGAAATATACATAGATAGGTAAATAGATAGATAGTTAGAGAGAAATAGATACACAGATAGACAGATAGATCGACAGATTGAGAGAGAGAGAGAGAGAGAGAGAGAGAGAGAGAGAGAGAGAGAGAGAGAGAGAGAGAGAGAGAGAGAGAGAGAGAGAGAGAGAGAGAGAGAGAGAGAGAGAGAGAGAGAGAGAGAGAGAGAGAGAGAGAGAGAGAGAGAGAGAGAGAGAGAGAGAGAGAGAGAGAGAGGAGAGAGAGAGAAAGAGAGCGAGAGAGTTGCAGACATTTTCAGCCCTGTTAGATTTCAGGCACAATCTCTTTCCGCGCGCGATTCCATCCGTGGCCAAAGACTTATTCGTAAAGCGATTCTCTTCATCGTGTGTAACTGATTTCCACCCATAGCATTGCACCCGTGTATGCGCGCTATTCAATAAGCATATATATCGGTAACGAATCAGGCA
>BOPN01000213.1:597648-600148 GCA_017312705.2 Penaeus japonicus
TGTGACAATCTGCCTGTTATTGACTGGTGGACATGATATATGTTGCATATAATGGTGCAATGCCGACTAAGGATAATGCTACCGATAATGGGAAAAACTAAATATCGATCTAAGAATATATACTCACAGTTGTAATACTGATGACACCGATACCACAGCGCCGGCGTTCTAATGACTCCACCGGCGCTAAGGAAGGCAGAACGAGCCCATAAAGCGCTCCGAATCCCCACATGAAGAGTAAAAAATCACTCTTCATAAGCCTCTTGCGAGTGAGTCTTACTTCCGAATAACGAAGGAAAAAACGACATGCAAATCCTCTTTCGTTTCCTTTGCATCGCCTAAGTTATTTCCCCGGCGCCGTTACGTCATCAGGTGATTAACTGGAGTGAGCCTCGGCGGGGCGATACACCCGAAGTCCCTAGCATTCCCTGACCTTTAGCATGTGCACTCGGGGAAACACACACGGCATGCACGTACACGATAAGACTCACATTTTTGTTTTTCTCTCGCGCACACATCATTCTCTTCGTGTTGCTAAGGCAGGGGAAAAAAAATAAAAATCAAGATATCCGAACCCGAAAGAAAGAAAGAAAAATATATCTTCTTAAAATCCCGAAGCTTCGCCACGTCCCCCCTCCCCCTCCCCCTCCCCCTCCCTCCCACACCGATTTTATAACCAAAAATTTTCCGGTGCGAGCCATTGTAGCGACTCGGGAGAGAAAACGTTAGTCAATCGTGACAGCAGAAATGAGTCTAGTATCGAAATGTTAAAATCCTCAATGCGCCCCTGATGGTTCCTCCGGCAGAGAATTATCGTGGGGTATAATGGCCCTGAGATGGCGGTATTGATGCTGCGATTGTGGTCTTGGATTTGGGCTTTCAATTACGCCTTTTCTGGCTGCACAATAAGGGGCGATAGGGAGAGGGGAAGGGGGGGGGAGGCAGTGGGGAAGATCTAACCTTTCGATTTACTGGGTTTATATTCTGATCGACGTGGGGTGGGGGGGGGGGGGGGGGGGAGGGGGAGATGTAGGATCAGGAATCCCGTTGTAATGAAGTCATAAGCATCAGTTTTCTATTCTAACAGTTGTTTCGCGAGAAGGAACAGTATCCAATGAAATATCTGTGGACCTGTATATCTGTTTCTTATGCAAGAAAACTGAAATACTACGTCCTTCTGCGGGATATCACAGTCGATTTTCAGAGAGAGAGAGAGAGAGATAGAGAAAGAGAGAGAGAGAGAGAGAGAGAGAGAGAGAGAGAGAGAGAGAGAGAGAGAGAGAGAGAGAGAGAGAGATAGAAGATAGAGAGAGAGAGTGTGTGTGTGAGAGAGAGAGAGAGAAATGAGAAGGAGAGAAAAGGGAAAAGGGAGGGGGAGAGAGAGAGAGAGAAATTCATTAAGAGACCTGAGGGAGCTTACAGTGGGCGGGCGAGAAGATGATTTGAAAAGGCTGAAAAGATGATTGGTTCCCCTGAGATAAGGAGCCGAAGCAGACGCTTCCATAGGACCCAGGATGGATACATGTCGCACGAGACACTTACTCAGCGCTCGAGAATCACACCGTGATATGCGTGTCGCAACATCCCAACATAAAGCAAATTACTACTCCACTACATAGTATTCACACTAACAAATGGTAGGAAACACATGGGACACATATCATAGTACCTCACCCCGACACACATGCTGAAGGATCTCGGCACGGGGAGTTGTGTCACAGGGCACCATGACAAGATACACAGGAACTGGAGGTATTGTCCTGCGGGAATAAGCTGTTGTCGATCAAAGATCTGGGAATATCTGCAGGAAATGCAAGATATCCGAAATGCCTTATCTCACGTTAAACATTACGAACTTGTGACAGTCAATAGCATTGCCACGCTCACTTCGCTATACGGCGATTGTCAACTTATCAGACAGTCACGTGACTTCTTTCGTCCCGTTCACACCCGCGGCGAGAGCAAAGCGCCCGTATGAACACTTCTGCAAGGCAAGTCTTCAAAGGTTAACGCGCGGTAAGCGAGTCTGCGACAGACCTCGAGGAACAGAAGGTCAGGCGTCATGCTGTACCCCATTCCTAACACTGGAAACGAGTTCTAACCTTTTGCCTTACACGCGCGCCGGGGCAGTACGCCACTGACTCATAGGTCACAAGTTAGGGCTGAGGAAGCGTCGAGGGATGGATGCTAAAGGCGACCTCATGCCAAGGGCTGTGGCATGAGGCACTGCGCCAGCTAGGGTGCTCTCTGACTTCTGATATATCCAGAGTTATCCAGAGAGACTGACACATAAACGCTCTTATGGTGTAGAGATTGGAAGTCAGATAAATATATAGAGGCAAGGAACAAACAGATAAACAGACATACACAGACACACAGACACACAGATAGACAGACAGACAGTCTGAGAAACATATAGATGAAGATATATATATATAGAGAGAGAGGGGCGCGTAGGTAGATAGATAAGTAGAGAGAAAGATGCATACACAATAGCAGA
>BOPN01000214.1:32500-50000 GCA_017312705.2 Penaeus japonicus
GGCTTTGACGGAGGTGGCTTTGACGGAGGCTCTCTCGTCCCGTCTCTCGTCCTATCTCTCGTCCCCTCTCTCGTCCCGTCTCTCGTCCCGTCTCTCGTCCTATCTCTCGTCCCGTCTCTCGTCCCGTCTCTCGTCCCCTCTCTCGTCCCGTCCCTCATCCCGTCTCTCGTCCCCTCTCTCGTCCCCTCTCTCGTCCCTTCTCTGGTCCCGTCTCTCGTCCCGTCTCTCGTCCCCTCTCTCGTCCCCTCTCTCGTCCCTTCTCTGGTCCCGTCCCTCATCCCCTCTCTCGTCCCGTCTCTCGTCCCGTCCCTCATCCCGTCTCTCGTCCCCTCTCTCGTCCCCTCTCTCGTCCCTTCTCTGGTCCCGTCTCTCGTCCCCTCTCTCGTCCCTTCTCTGGTCCCGTCTCTCGTCCCCTCTCTCGTCCCGTCCCTCGTCCCGTCCCTCGTCCCGTCTCTCGTCCCGTCTCTCGTCCCGTCCCTCGTCCCCTCTCTCGTCCCGTCTCTCGTCCCGTCTCTCGTCCCGTCCCTCATCCCGTCTCTCGTCCCCTCTCTCGTCCCCTCTCTCGTCCCTTCTCTGGTCCCGTCTCTCGTCCCCTCTCTCGTCCCGTCTCTCGTCCCGTCTCTCGTCCCGTCCCTCGTCCCCTCTCTCGTCCCGTCCCTCATCCCGTCTCTCGTCCCCTCTCTCGTCCCCTCTCTCGTCCCGTCCCTCGTCCCCTCTCTCGTCCCCTCTCTCGTCCCGTCCCTCGTCCCGTCTCTCGTCCCGTCCCTCGTCCCGTCCCTCGTCCCGTCTCTCGTCCCGTCTCTCGTCCCGTCTCTCGTCCCCTCTCTCGTCCCGTCCCTCATCCCGTCTCTCGTCCCCTCTCTCGTCCCGTCTCTCTTCCCCTCTCTCGTCCCGTCTCTCGTCCCGTCCCTCATCCCGTCTCTCGTCCCGTCTCTCGTCCCGTCCCTCATCCGTCTCTCGGTCTCTCTCGTCCGTCTCTCGTCCCGTCCTCATCCCGTCTCTCGTCCCGTCCCTCGTCCCGTCCCTCGTCCCGTCTCTCGTCCCGTCCCTCGTCCCGTCTCTCGTCCCGTCCCTCGTCCCGTCCCTCGTCCCCTCTCTCGTCCCGTCCCTCATCCCGTCTCTCGTCCCCTCTCTCGTCCCCTCTCTCGTCCCGTCCCTCATCCCGTCTCTCGTCCCCTCTCTCGTCCCGTCTCTCGTCCCGTCCCTCATCCCGTCTCTCGTCCCGTCCCTCGTCCCGTCCCTCGTCCCGTCTCTCGTCCCGTCCCTCGTCCCGTCTCTCGTCCCGTCTCTCGTCCCGTCTCTCGTCCCCTCTCTCGTCCCGTCCCTCATCCCGTCTCTCTACGTCCCTCTCGTCCCCTCCCTCTCTCGTCCCGTCCCTCATCCGTCTCTCGTCCCACTCTCTCGTCCTGTCCCTCATCCGTCTCTCTCGTCCCTCTCTCGTCGTCTCTCGTCCCGTCCTCATCCCGTCTCTCGTCCCCTCTCTCGTCGTCCCTCATCCGTCTCTCGTCCCCTCTCTCGTCCCTCTCTCGTCCCGTCCCTCATCCCGTCTCTCGTCCCCTCTCTCGTCCCGTCCCTCATCCGTCTCGTCCCTCTCTCGTCCCGTCTCTCGTCCCGTCCCTCATCCCGTCTCTCGTCCCGTCTCTCTCGTCCGTCCCTCATCCCGTCTCTCGTCCCCTCTCTCTCGTCCCTCTCGTCCCGTCCCTCATCCGTATCTCGTCCCCTCTCTCGTCCGTCCCTCATCCCGTCTCTCGTCCCCTCTCTCGTCCCGTCTCTCGTCCCGTCCCTCATCCCGTCTCTCGTCCCCTCTCTCGTCCCGTCTCTCGTCCCGTCCTCATCCCGTCTCTCGTCCCGTCTCTCGTCCCCTCTCTCGTCCCCTCTCTCGTCCCCTCTCTCGTCCCGTCTCTCTTCCCCTCTCTCGTCCCCTCTCTCGTCCCGTCCCTCATCCCGTCTCTCGTCCCGTCTCTCGTCCCGTCTCTCGTCCCCTCTCTCGTCCCGTCTCTCGTCCCCTCTCTCGTCCCCTCTCTCGTCCCGTCTCTCGTCCCCTCTCTCGTCCCGTCTCTCGTCCCGTCCCTCGTCCCGTCTCTCGTCCCGTCTCTCGTCCCCTCTCTCGTCCCTTCTCTCGTCCCCTCTCTCGTCCCGTCTCTGCCTCCCCTCTCTCGTCCCTCTCTCGTCCCGTCCCTCTCCGTCTCTCGTCCCGTCTCTCTTCCCCTCTCGTCCACCTCTCTCGTCCCCCTCTCTCGTCCCGTCCCTCATCCCGTCTCTCGTCCCCTCTCTCGTCCCGTCTCTCTTCCCCTCTCTCGTCCCGTCTCTCGTCCCGTCCCTCATCCCGTCTCTCGTCCCGTCTCTCGTCCCGTCTCTCTTCCCCTCTCTCGTCCCCTCTCTCGTCCCCTCTCTCGTCCCGTCCCTCATCCCGTCTCTCGTCCCCTCTCTCGTCCCGTCTCTCTTCCCCTCTCTCGTCCCGTCTCTCGTCCCGTCCCTCATCCCGTCTCTCGTCCCGTCTCTCGTCCCGTCCCTCATCCCGTCTCTCGTCCCCTCTCTCGTCCCGTCTCTCGTCCCGTCCCTCATCCCGTCTCTCTTCCCCTCTCTCGTCCCGTCTCTCGTCCCGTCCCTCGTCCCGTCTCTCGTCCCCTCTCTCGTCCCCTCTCTCGTCCCGTCTCTCGTCCCCTCTCTCGTCCCCTCTCTCGTCCCCTCTCTCGTCCCGTCTCTCGTCCCGTCCCTCGTCCCGTCTCTCGTCCCCTCTCTCGTCCCCTCTCTCGTCCCGTCTCTCGTCCCGTCCCTCATCCGTCTCTGTCCCGTCTCTCGTCCGTCCCTTATCCCGTCTCTCGTCCCTCTCTCGTCCCCTCTCTCGTCCCCTCTCGTCCGTCTCTCTTACCCCTCTCGTCCGTCTCTCGTCGTCCTCATCCGGCGTCTCTCGTCCCGTCTCTCGTCCCGTCCCTCGTCCCGTCTCTCGTCCCGTCCCTCATCCCGTCTCTCGTCCCCTCTCTCGTCCCCTCTCTCGTCCCGTCTCTCGTCCCGTCCCTCGTCCCGTCTCTCGTCCCCTCTCTCGTCCCCTCTCTCGTCCCGTCTCTCGTCCCGTCTCTCGTCCCCTCTCTCGTCCCGTCTCTCGTCCCCTCTCTCGTCCCGTCTCTCGTCCCGTCTCTCGTCCCGTCTCTCGTCCCGTCTCTCGTCCCTCTCTCGTCTCTCTCGTCCCTCTCTCGTCCTCTCTCGTCCCGTCCCGCGCTCCCGTCTCTCGTCCCTCTCTCGTCCTCTCTCGTCCCGTCTCGTCCCGTCCCTCGTCCCGTCTCTCGTCCCCTCTCTCGTCCCTTCTCTCTCTCTCGTTCCCTCTCTCATCCCCTCTCACCGTCCCGTCCCTCATCCCGTCTCTCGTCCCGTCCCTCATCCCGTCTCTCGTCCCGTCTCTAGTCCGTCCCTCCCCCCCATCCCCTCTCTCGTCCCGTCTCTCGTCCGTCCCACTCATCCCGTCTCTCGTCCCGTCTCTCGTCCCTTCTCTCGTCCCCTCTCTCGTCCCCTCTCTCGTCCCGTCTCTGGTCCCGTCTCTCGTCCCGTCCCTCATCCCGTCTCTCATAGTCCTCTCTCGTCCCCTCTCTCGTCCCAGTCCACTCATCCGTCTCTCGTCCCCCTCTCTCAAATCCCCTCTCTCGTCCCGTCTCTAGTCCCGTCTCTCTGTCCCGTCCCTCATCCCGTCTCTCGTCCCGTCTCTCGTCCCGTCCCTCATCCCCTCTCTCGTCCCGTCTCTCGTCCCGTCCCTCATCCCGTCTCTCGTCCCCTCTCTCGTCCCGTCCCTCATCCCGTCTCTCGTCCCCTCTCTCGTCCCCTCTCTCGTCCCGTCCCTCATCCCGTCTCTCGTCCCCTCTCTCGTCCCCTCTCTCGTCCCGTCTCTCGTCCCGTCTCTCGTCCCGTCTCTCGTCCCGTCTCTCGTCCCGTCTCTCGTCCCGTCTCTCGTCCCCTCTCTCGTCCCCTCTCTCGTCCCGTCTCTCGTCCCGTCCCTCATCCCGTCTCTCGTCCCCTCTCTCGTCCCCTCTCTCGTCCCCTCTCTCGTCCCGTCTCTCGTCCCGTCCCTCGTCCCGTCTCTCGTCCCCTCTCTCGTCCCGTCCCTCATCCCGTCTCTCGTCCCCTCTCTCGTCCCGTCCCTCATCCCGTCTCTCGTCCCCTCTCTCGTCCCCTCTCTCGTCCCGTCTCTCGTCCCGTCTCTCGTCCCCTCTCTCGTCCCTCTCTCGTCTCTCTCGTCCCGTCTCTCCGTCCCGTCCCTCGTCCGTCTCTCTCGTCCCCTCTCTCGTCCGTCCCTCATCCGTCTCTCGTCCCCTCTCTCGTCCCCTCTCGTCCTGCCTCTCGTCCCGTCTCTCGTCCCCTCTCTCGTCCCGTCTCTCGTCCCGTCCCTCGTCCCGTCTCTCGTCCCCTCTCTCGTCCCGTCCCTCATCCCGTCTCTCGTCCCCTCTCTCGTCCCCTCTCTCGTCCCGTCTCTCGTCCCGTCTCTCGTCCCCTCTCTCGTCCCGTCCCTCATCCCGTCTCTCGTCCCGTCTCTCGTCCCGTCCCTCATCCCGTCTCTCGTCCCGTCTCTCGTCCCGTCCCTCGTCCCGTCTCTCGTCCCCTCTCTCGTCCCGTCCCTCATCCCGTCTCTCGTCCCCTCTCTCGTCCCCTCTCTCGTCCCGTCTCTCGTCCCGTCTCTCGTCCCCTCTCTCGTCCCGTCCCTCATCCCGTCTCTCACGTCCCCGTCTCGTCCGTCCCTCATCCCGTCTCTCGTCCGACTCTCTCCGTCCCGTCCCTCGTCCCTCTCTCGTCCCCTCTCTCGTCCCGTCCCTCGCTCCGTCTCTCGTCCCCTCTCTCTCGTCCCCTCTCTCGTCCCGTCTCTCGTCCCGTCTCTCGTCCCCTCTCTCGTCCCGTCCCCTCATCCGTCTCTCGTCCCGTCTCTCGTCCCGTCCCTCATCCGTCTCTCGTCCCCTCTCTCGTCCCCTCTCTCGTCCCCTCTCTCGTCCCGTCCCTCATCCCGTCTCTCGTCCCCTCTCTCGTCCCCTCTCTCGTCCCCTCTCTCGTCCCGTCCCTCATCCCGTCTCTCGTCCCCTCTCTCGTCCCGTCCCTCGTCCCGTCTCTCGTCCCCTCTCTCGTCCCGTCCCTCATCCCGTCTCTCGTCCCGTCTCTCGTCCCGTCCCTCATCCCGTCTCTCGTCCCCTCTCTCGTCCCCTCTCTCGTCCCCTCTCTCGTCCCGTCCCTCATCCCGTCTCTCGTCCCGTCTCTCGTCCCGTCCTCATCCCGGTCTCTCGTCCCCTCTCGTCCCTCTCTCGTCCCCTCTCTCGTCCCGTCTCTCGTCCCGTCCCTCGTCCCGTCTCTCGTCCCCTCTCTCGTCCCGTCCCTCATCCCGTCTCTCGTCCCGTCTCTCGTCCCGTCCCTCTGTCCGTCTCCCTGCCGTCCCGTCTCTCGCCCCGTCCCTCATCCCGTCTCTCGTCCCGTCTCTCGTCCCGTCCCTCGTCCCGTCTCTCGTCCCCTCTCTCGTCCCGTCCCTCATCCCGTCTCTCGTCCCGTCTCTCGTCCCGTCCCTCATCCCGTCTCTCGTCCCGTCTCTCGCCCCGTCCCTCCTCCGTCTCTCGTCCCTCTCTCGTCCCGTCCCTCATCCCGTCTCGTCCCTCTCTCGTCCCCTCTTCGTCCGTCTCTCGTCCCGTCCCTCGTCCCGTCCCTCATCCCGTCTCTCGTCCCCTCTCTCGTCCCGTCTCTCGTCCCGTCTCTCGTCCCGTCCCTCATCCCGTCTCTCGTCCCGTCTCTCGTCCCCTCTCTCGTCCCGTCTCTCGTCCCGTCCCTCGTCCCGTCCCTCGTCCCGTCTCTCGTCCCGTCTCTCGTCCCCTCTCTCGTCCCGTCTCTCGTCCCGTCTCTCGTCCCCGTCCCTCATCCCGTCTCTCGTCCCCTCTCTCGTCCCCTCTCTCGTCCCGTCTGTCCGTCCCTCGTCCCGTCTCGTCCCGTCTCTCGTCCCGTCTCTCGTCCCGTCCCTCATCCCGTCTCTCGTCCCGTCTCTCGTCCCGTCTCTCGTCCCGTCCCTCATCCCGTCTCTCGTCCCGTCTCTCGTCCCGTCCCTCATCCCGTCTCTCGTCCCCTCTCTCGCCCCGTCCCTCATCCCGTCTCTCGTCCCCTCTCTCGTCCCCTCTCTCGTCCCGTCCCTCATCCCGTCTCTCGTCCCCTCTCTCGTCCCCTCTCTCGTCCCGTCTCTGGTCCCGTCTCTCCGTCCGTCCCTCCTCCCGTCTCTCGTCCCGTCTCTCGTCCGTCTCTCGTCCCGTCTCTCGTCCCTCTCTCGTCCCCTCTCTCGTCCCGTCTCTCGTCCCGTCCCTCATCCCGTCTCTCGTCCCCTCTCTCGTCCCCTCTCTCGTCCCCTCTCTCGTCCCGTCTCTCGTCCCGTCCCTCGTCCCGTCTCTCGTCCCTCTCTCCGTCCCGTCCCTCATCCGTCTCTCACGTCCCTCTCTCGTCCCCTCTCTCGTCCCGTCCCTCATCCCGTCTCTCGTCCCCTCTCTCGTCCCGTCCTCATCCCTTCTCTCGTCCCCTCTCTCGTCCCTCTCTCGTCCCGTCCCTCGTCCGTCTCTCGTCCCTCTCTCGTCCCGTCCCTCATCCCGTCTCTCGTCCCCTCTCTCGTCCCCTCTCTCGTCCCGTCCCTCATCCCGTCTCTCGTCCCCTCTCTCGTCCCCTCTCTCGTCCCGTCCCTCATCCCGTCTCTCGTCCCCTCTCATCCCGTCTCTCGTCCCGTCTCGTTATTCTCTGGTCCCGTCCCTCATCCGTCTCTCGTCCCGTCTCTCGTCCCGTCCCTCATCCGTCTCTCGTCCCGTCTCTCGTCCCGTCCCTCATCCCGTCTCTCGCCCCGTCTCTCGTCCCGTCCCTCGTCCCGTCTCTCGTCCCTTCTCTGGTCCCGTCCCTCATCCGTCTCTCGTCCCGTCTCTCGTCCCCTCTCTCGTCCCGTCTCTCGTCCCGTCTCTCGTCCCGTCTCTCGTCCCGTCCCTCGTCCCGTCTCTCGTCCCTTCTCTGGTCCCGTCCCTCATCCGTCTCTCGTCCCGTCTCTCGTCCCCTCTCTCGTCCCGTCTCTCGTCCCGTCTCTCGTCCCGTCCCTCATCCCGTCTCTCATCCCGTCCCTCATCCCGTCTCTCGTCCCGTCTCTCGTCTCCTCTCTCGTCCCCTCTCCCTTCCAGTCTCTCATCCCGTCTCTCGTCCCGTCTCTCGTCCCTTCTCTGGTCCCGTCCCTCATCCGTCTCTCATCCCGTCTCTCGTCCCCTCTCTCGTCCCGTCTCTCGTCCTGTCTCTCGTCCCTTCTCTCGTCCCCTCTCTCGTCCCGTCTCTCGTCCCGTCCCTCATCCGTCTCTCCGTCCCCTCTCTCGTCCCGTCTCTCGTCCGTCTCATTCCGTCTCTCGTCCCTTTCTCTCGTCCCGTCTCTCGTCCCGTCCTCATCCCGTCTCTCGTCCCCTCTCGTCCGTCTCTCGTCCCGTCTCTCGTCCCGTCCCTCGTCCCGTCTCTCGTCCCCTCTCTCGTCCCCTCTCTCGTCCCCTCTCTCGTCCCCTCTCTCGTCCCGTCTCTCGTCCCGTCTCTCGTTCCGTCTCTCGTCCCTTCTCTCGTCCCGTCTCTCGTCCCGTCTCTCGTCCCGTCCCTCGTCCCGTCCCTCATCCCGTCTCTCGTCCCCTCTCTCGTCCCGTCTCTCGTCCCGTCTCTCGTCCCGTCTCTCGTCCCGTCTCTCGTCCCGTCTCTCGTCCCGTCCCTCGTCCCGTCTCTCGTCCCCTCTCTCGTCCCGTCTCTCGTCCCGTCTCTCGTCCCGTCCCTCGTCCCGTCTCTCGTCCCCTCTCTCGTCCCCTCTCTCGTCCCCTCTCTCGTCCCCTCTCTCGTCCCGTCTCTCGTCCCGTCTCTCGTTCCGTCTCTCGTCCCTTCTCTCGTCCCGTCTCTCGTCCCGTCTCTCGTCCCGTCCCTCGTCCCGTCTCTCGTCCCCTCTCTCGTCCCCTCTCTCGTCCCCTCTCTCGTCCCCTCTCTCGTCCCACTCTCGTCCATCGTCCCGTCTCTCGTCCCGTCTCTCGTCCCCTCTCTCGTCCCGTCTCTCGTCCCCTCTCTCGTCCCGTCTCTCGTCCCGTCCCTCGTCCCGTCTCTCGTCCCGTCTCTCGTCCCGTCCCTCGTCCCGTCTCTCGTCCCGTCTCTCGTCCCGTCTCTCGTCCCGTCTCTCGTCCCGTCTCTCGTCCCGTCTCTCGTCCCGTCTCTCGTCCCCTCTCGTCCGTCTCTCGTCCGTCCCTCGTCCCGTCTCTTGTCCCGTCCTCCTCGTCCGATCCCTCGTCCCGTCTCTCGTCCCGTCTCTCGTCCCGTCTCTGCGTCCGTCTCTCTTCCCGTCTCGTCCGTCTCTCGTCCCCTCTCTCGTCCCCTTTCTCGTCCCCTCTCTCGTCCCTTCTCTCGTCCCGTCTCTCGTCCCGTCTCTCGTCCCGTCTCTCGTCCCGTCTCTCGTCCCCTCTCTCGTCCCCTCTCTCGTCCCGTCTCTCGTCCCTTCTCTCGTCCCGTCTCTCGTCCCGTCTCTCGTCCCGTCTCTCGTCCCGTCTCTCGTCCCCTCTCTCGTCCCCTCTCTCGTCCCGTCTCTCGTCCCTTCTCTCGTCCCGTCTCTCGTCCCCTCTCTCGTCCCGTCTCTCGTCCCGTCTCTCGTCCCGTCTCTCTTCCCGTCCCTCGCCCCGTCTCTCGTCCCCTCTCTCGTCCCGTCTCTCGTCCCTTCTCTCGTCCCGTCTCTCGTCCCCTCTCTCGTCCCGTCTCTCGTCCCGTCTCTCGTCCCGTCTCTCGTCCCGTCTCTCGTCCCGTCTCTCGTCCCGTCTCTCGTCCCGTCTCTCTTCCCGTCCCTCGCCCCGTCTCTCGTCCCCTCTCTCGTCCCCTCTCTCGTCCCGTCTCTCGTCCCGTCTCTCGTCCCCTCTCTCGTCCCGTCTCTCGTCCCCTTTCTCGTCCCCTCTCTCGTCCCTTCTCTCGTCCCGTCTCTCGTCCCGTCCCTCGTCCCGTCTCTCGTCCCGTCTCTCGTCCCGTCTCTCGTCCCGTCTCTCGTCCCGTCCCTCGTCCCGTCCCACGTCCCGTCTCTCGTCCCGTCTCACGTCCCGTCCCTCGTCCTGTCTCTCGTCCCGTCTCTCGTCCCGTCCCTCGTCCCGTCTCTCGTCCCCTCTCTCGTCCCGTCTCTCGTCCCCTCTCTCGTCCCGTCTCTCGTCCCGTCCCTCGTCCCCTCTCTCGTCCCCTCTCTCGTCCCGTCCCTCGTCCCGTCTCTCGTCCCGTCCCTCGTCCCGTCCCTCGTCCCCTCTCTCGTCCCGTCTCTCGTCCCGTCCCTCGTCCCCTCTCTCGTACTATTCTCATTGATAGTCGGTGATCATCTATCCTTGGCAAGGGGTTGGGTATCATTGGGTGCCACTCGATGTGTGTGTTTGTGTGTGTGTTTGCGCATGTCAGCATATCAGAGCCGATTGCCATGACACATTACCCTGATTATATCTTTGTTTTTTTCTTTTTTCGCTTCCTCCCTTTCAATTTTCCATCTCCCTTCTTTCTTCTCCTCCGACCTCTCTCCCTCTCTTTTTCTTTGCCTCCTATCCTGTGTTCTCTTTACTATTATCATTATTATTATTGTTATTATTATTATTATTATTATTATTATTATGCTACTCTTCCTTCGATTTCTTCTTCCTCTTCATGTTTCTTCGTCTTCCTCTCTTTTCCTTCTTTTTCTTCTTTATCGTCTCCACCTTCTCCATCTCTCATATTCTTCTTCTTCTTTTTTTCCTCTTCTTCCTCTCTTCCTCTTTCTCCTCTTCCTCCACATCCGCCTTTCTTCCTCTTCCTCCTTCTCCACTTTCTTCACTTCCTCTCTTTCCCTTCCTCTTCTCCCTCTTCTTCCAAATCCTCTACTTCCTTTCTTCCTCGTCCTCCTCTTATTCTTCTTCCTCCTCCACCTCCTCCATCTCATCTTCTCCTCTTCCACCTCTTCTCCTTCCCCCTCCTCCCCTTTTCATTTAATTCGCATGACGTGGAGAACAATAAAGAAAGAGAACCCGCAAAAAGAAGCGAGAGAGGAATAGATTAAAAAAAGGAGGAATAATAAGAAAATAAATAAAGAAGGAAAGAAAGAAAAAAAAAAAGTTCTCAACGTCTTATACTTCTGCTCTGCCAATCAGCTGATCAGTAGGTGTGGGCGTGGTGCGTGACCTTGAGCAGTCGAAGGCGTCAGCACAGAGATGGCGAGGTAGAAGGAAGAGCCGAGAGGGAAACGAGAGGGCGAGGCGAAGGGAATGAGAGGGGAGGGAGAGGGAAGGGAGAGAGAATATAAAAAGAGCAGATTAAAAGGGGGAGAGGGAAGGAAGGACGGAAGGAGGAAGAATGGGAGGGATGAGGAGTGAGGGAGAGGGAGGGGGAAATAATTAAGGAGAAAGAGTGGGAGAGAAATGGAAAAAAGGGAGAAAGGGAGAGGGAGGGAATGAGGCAGGAAGAGAGATAGGGAGGGAGAAAGGCAGGAGGAGAGGGAGAGGGAGGGAAGGAGGTAGATAGAGAGGGAGAGGGAGAGAAGGAATGAGGAGAGAGAGCTAGAGGGAAAGAAAAAGGAAGGGTGACAGAGAGAGAGAGAGAGAGAGAGAGAGAGAGAGAGAGAGAGAGAGAGAGAGAGAGAGAGAGAGAGAGAGAGAGGGAGGGAGGGAGGGAGAAAGACAGACGGAAAGAGAGAGGGAGGGAGGCAAGAAGAGAGGGAGAGGGGAGGGAAGAAGGTAAGGAGAAGGAGGAAGAAAGCAAGGAGAGAGGGAGAATGAGGGAAGAACAGTGGGAGAGAGGGAGTGGAAGAGAAGGAGGCAAGAAAAGAGGGCGGGGGCCGATTGGGGGAAGCGCCAAGAGAGGGTCGTTATCTGTAATTCAAAGACAATCCACAATATGCAATATATGAGCTTCCCAATATCTCACCTTATCATGAACAACAGATGCGAAATTAGATTTCATGATATGGGTTATGATGAGAATATATTCATCTGAAGCATTAGGATACGAACCTGAAAACACATCCCATGTGTGTTGATATAATTACTAAAGATATATACATACAGAGACACACACACACACACGAGTACACACACGCATACATACACACATAAACACATACATAATTTTATGTGGATAGATAGATAGATAGATGTCGATATGTTTATATACAGTAGCAATTGTGATAGACATATACTGTTGGTTTATTGTGCTTTGCTGTTTTCTCTGTTAGCTAATGTATCCGTATCATCCTTATGCATCCGCTAAATCATCCCGTATTTTGTATTTATATATAAATTTATTCATATACATTTCTATTTTGATTTGTATTGATTTATGTGCTTATGTTAAGGAAGTGTGTGTTCGTGTAGTTAATGACAGAAGAAATTACTCACCATTGAGGAAATTACCAAAGAAGCAAAAAGTGCACTAGAGAGAGAGAGAGAGAGAGAGAGAGAGAGAGAGAGAGAGAGAGAGAGAGAGAGAGAGAGAGAGAGAGAGAGAGAGAGAGAGAGAGAGAGAGAGAGAGAGAGAGAGAGAGAGAGAGAGAGAGAGAGAGAGAGAGAGAAAGAGAGAGAGAGAAAGAGAGAGAGAGAAAGAGAGAGAGAGAGAGAGAGAGAGAGAGAGAGAGAGAGAGAGAAAGAGAGAGAGAGAGAAAGAGAGAGAGAGAAAGAGAGAGAGAGAAAGAGAGAGAGAGAGACAGACAGGCAGACAAACAGAGACAGGAGCAAAGAAAGAGAGAGAGAGAGAGAGAGAGAGAGATGAAGAGAGAGAGAAAGAGAAAGAGAGAGAGAGAGAGAGAGAGAGAGAGAGATGAAGAGAGAGAGAAAGAGAAAGAGAGAGAGAGAGAGAGAAAGAGAGAGAGATGAAGAGAGAGAGAAAGAGAAAGAGAGAGAGAAAGAGAAAGAGAGAGAGAGAGAGAGAGAAAGGGAGAGATGAAGAGAGAAAGAAAGAGAGAGAGAGAAAGACGTATGTGTCCACTTAAGTGTCTGTGTTTGTCAACCTACGTATCTCCAATTTTCATACGTTTCTATATAGTCATATCGATAGATATAGATAGATAGATAGATAGGTGGATAGACATACATAAAGTAGATCTTGTTTCCCGTGACGTAGACTTCGCTTTGCCATATCACATTCAAAGTAGAAATATCTAAACGAAAATCTATGACGCGGCAAGTGGCAGTATGACGCATAGCTAAACGCAGGACTTCCAATGGCTGGCATACACTACACCTCATGTGTATGCGTGTGTATGCTGTCACAGATACACAAACTGGGGTAACGTAACCCACACTCACAGGCATCGAAACTCATCTATGAGTATTTTCTTAATTTAATATACCCCACGTCTTTTCCTTTTCTTGTTGACTTCTTTTATCATTCGCCATTAGTGTCCAAACGAGCAATAGAGTGAATGCCACGGATACAGTGCAGAGGGAAGGCACTGTAATGTATTGTGCGTGGCTGTTGCTTTCCCGACACCATTCGGTTGTTTATAAACACCCAGGCGCCCTGACGAAACTGCTTGAGTCTGCATGTTATTTTTTATTGTTGTTGCTTACACGTCATGCATGCAACAGTGATCACTTGATATTTCTTTCGCCTTGACATGAACTCTTATATATATTTTTTTATCTTACATATGGGATAAAAACGATTGTGAAAAAGAAAGAAAATAGCGCACTTATGGGTGGCGTCTCTTACTTAAACTAGACAGATGACACATAATGCTTAATAATGATAAAAATAATCCAGGGCCAAGTGCATGGCATAAATATATATATCACTTGATGATAATGGAAAATAATTGGAAGAAAAAATGGATGAGTTTGTGCTTGAGTTAATAATCATCTGAGTAGAGAAATAGGTAATGCCAATCCGTTTTACTTATATGTCTTTGCTTTATCATCACTATTGCTATTATTGCGGCTACTATTACTACTACTACTACTACTATTACAACAACTACTGCTAGTGCGACTATCAATGTTACTACTATTATTACTCCTACTATTACTATTGCAAATACTGCTACTACTATTATAACTATTACTGCTACTATTACTATTACAATTACTACTGCTACTGCTATATCTATTGCTTCTACAATCTCAAATACTTCTATTACAACTATTACTACTACTATAGCTATTATTACTTATACTTTTACTACTACTACTATTGCTACAACTATTACTACTACTATTACTACTACTACTACAACTATTACTACTACTACTATTACTACAACTATTACTACTACTGTTACTATTACTACTACTACTACAACTATTACTACTACTACTATTACTACAACTATTACTACTACTGTTACTATTACTATTACTACTAATATTACTACAACTATTACAGCTACTGTTACTATTACTACCACTACTACTACTATTACTACTACTGTTACTACTACTATTACTACTACTGTTACTACTACTATTACTACTACTGTTACTACTACTATTACTACTACTGTTACTACTACTATTACTATTACTACTACTATTACTACAACTATTACAACTACAGTTACTATTACTATTACTACTACTACTATTACTACAACTATTACTACTACTACTGTTACTACTACTATTACTACAACTATTACTACTACTGTTACTATTACTATTACTACTACTACTATTACTACAACTATTACTATTACTACAACTATTACTACTATTGTTACTATTACTATTACTACTACTACTACTATTACTACTACTGTTACTACAACTATTACTACTACTGCTATTACCACTATAACTACTACTACTACTCTTGCTACTGTTTTTATTACTATTACTACTACCACTATAATCATTACTCCTACTATTACTACTACAACTACTACTACTACTTCTATTACTAATACTGCTATTACCACTAAGAATACTGTCATTATTGCTATTAATATTACTACTACTACTATTACAGCTTCTACTATTACTACTGCTACTATTACTATTACTGCTCTCACTACCACTACTATCACTATCATTAGTATCACTACCATTATTATTGTCATTGTTGTTGCTATCATCACGATGATACTCCTACTATTACTATTGCAAATACTGCTACTACTATTATAACTATTACTGCTACTATTACTATTACAATTACTACTGCTACTGCTATATCTATTGCTTCTACAATCTCAAATACTTCTATTACAACTATTACTACTACTATAGCTATTATTACTTATACTTTTACTACTACTACTATTGCTACAACTATTACTACTACTATTACTACTACTACTACAACTATTACTACTACTACTATTACTACAACTATTACTACTACTGTTACTATTACTACTACTACTACAACTATTACTACTACTACTATTACTACAACTATTACTACTACTGTTACTATTACTATTACTACTAATATTACTACAACTATTACAGCTACTGTTACTATTACTACCACTACTACTACTATTACTACTACTGTTACTACTACTATTACTATTACAACTACTACTACTATTACTACTACTGCTACTATTACTACTTACTACTATTACTATTACTACTTACTATTACTATTACTACTACTACTATTACAACAACTACTACTATTACAACTACTTACTACTGCTATTACTACTACTACTATTACTACAACTATTACTATTACTACAACTATTACTACTATTGTTACTATTACTATTACTACTACTACTACTATTACTACTACTGTTACTACAACTATTACTACTACTGCTATTACCACTATAACTACTACTACTACTCTTGCTACTGTTTTTATTACTATTACTACTACCACTATAATCATTACTCCTACTATTACTACTACAACTACTACTACTACTTCTATTACTAATACTGCTATTACCACTAAGAATACTGTCATTATTGCTATTAATATTACTACTACTACTATTACTACTGCTACTATTACTATTACTGCTCTCACTACCACTACTATCACTATCATTAGTATCACTACCATTATTATTGTCATTGTTGTTGCTATCATCACGATGATGTTGATAAGTATGATAGTAGTAACAATCATAATAACAATAATGATGATGATAGGCACAAGGGTTTATAAGTATAGTAGTAAAGATATTAATGATAATAACATTAATATTACTAATAGCAACACTAATGATTATAACAATGATAGTAATTAGATGATAATAATCGTGGTAATAACAATAAAGATAATAACAATAATAAAGATTATGAGCAAGAATAGCAAGAATACTTATGATAATGATAATGGTGATGAATAATCTCTCTCTCTCTCTCTCTCCTTCTCTCTCCGTGTCTGCCTCTCTGTGTCTCTTTCACTCTCTCCCTTTCCTTCTCTCTCCGTGTTTGTCTCTCAGTGTCTCTCTCTCTCTCCCTATCTTTATCTTTCCCTCGGTATATCTGTTGTGTATTTCCCTCCGTCGGTTTTATTGAATAACTCCAATAATATCATGCATATAATTTTACACACTTAATGGTGCCTCTAGTTTGATATAAATTATGTCATGTGGTTCAAGATCAGAATTATCTTTCATAGGTTTTATACAAATATGCAATCATTAACAGAAGAGATTCAAATGAAGCAAATAGTATTATCATAATTATCATTGTTATTCTAGCTTTATGATCATTATTGTTGTTAATATGATTATCATTGTTATTGTTATCATCATAATTATTATCATTATCGTAATTATTATTGTTATCATCAAATGGTGTTCTGATATTGTTGCTATTGTAGTGTGATATCCGTGTTAACCCAGGGGTCCTGTCCCAGCTCATCAAGTCAAAGTGAAAAGGTTTTTGTCCTCCCTTAATACTGGCCAGGGAAACAAGCGCTAAGGGCCTGGCTAATCCCTGTCGATTCAAAACCCCTGAAGGTGGTAGCGTGGGGGTGGGGGGGGGGGGGAGTTTGAATCAATTACATGGGTGTATTCCAGCGTGACAATCTCTTTCTGATGCTCAGCCTAATAAAACAAAATTCTAAAACTAATTGAAAAATACTAATATGAAATATAAAATACCAAAACCATGTGCAGAAGGCACTTAAAATGATTAAGGCTGCCGTATACTAAAACTAAAGAAAAGATACTCCAGAGTGGAGTATCTGGCAGAAGGCTTACCACTAAAAACAAAGGCTAAATCAGCAAGTCTGACGCCACTGCTGAAGGCTTAAGAATTATAACTTAAATTCTAAATACGAATAAAAATTGAAATCTAAATACGAATTAAAACTTGAAATCTAAATACGAATTAAAACTTGAAATCTAAATACGAATTAAAACTTGAAATCTAAATACGAATTAAAACTTGAAATCTAAATACGAATTAAAACTTGAAATCTAAATACGAATTATAACTTGAAATCTAAATACGAATTAAAACTTGAAATCTAAATACGAATTAAAACTTGAAATCTAAATACGAATTATAACTTGAAATCTAAATACGAATTAAAACTTGAAATCTAGATACGGCAGAAAAGAAAAAAAAAAGTCTGGTGAACTAAAATGAAATAAAAACACCTAGACTCCCTACCACGAAGTATAATAATAAAAAAATAATAATAATAATAAGTAAATGGAATCCCAGTCAGGTTCAATCAAAAGAACTGATCAAATTATTAAATAAAAATGTTCTTTAAGATCACGTCCATCTCCTAAGCAAAGAATGTCAGGCACTTCAGTTCTTAGGTCTTATCTTCGTGATCGTTGTTCACTTCCTTGGCTCAACACAGATAATAAAAAATGGCGACACAGCCGGTTAAATAAATGTTCTGGAGGATTGGGTAATCGAAACACATTCGTTAACTGTCTGACCGTCTTTCTCTTCATTGAAAAAAAAGCGTAAACATTACCTTGGTGACGTCAGAGGCATACATCTTAAGAATAGGATGATTTATAAAATAGGAGCAAAAAGACAACCTAAAAATAAGGTACAACTGTAAAACAAAATGCATAAAATCATGAAAAGCATAATATATAAACTAAAATAAATAAAACGAAGCAAAAATAAAATGCATAAAACGTTTCCCCTAATGTTTTAAATAAAATCAAAGAAAAATTAAGACCATAAAAATTCATGATGTGATAAAATACTAAAAATAAAACTTAGTCCCAAATAAAACCATTGAATAACAGGTCTCATAATATGTATAAAATAATAAAAAGTAATTACTGAAAACTTGTTAAAGGGGAAACTATACTAAAATGAAGGACAAATAAACCACTCTGGCCACCTTACACTATCATTATCATTATTATTATCATTATCATCAGTGTTCTTGTTATTATTATTATTATCATTATTATTGTTATCATTATAGTTATCATTATCATTATTGTTATTCTTATTATCATTATTATCCTTATGGTCATTTTTACCATTATCACCATCGTCTTTAATATCATTCTCATTATCATGATTATTATGTATATCATCATTAAGGCAGTTGTTGTTCCCTCATTATCATTATCATCATT
>BOPN01000214.1:62500-70000 GCA_017312705.2 Penaeus japonicus
CAGTGTGAGTGTGTGTGTATGAGATAATATGTGTGTGTGTGCCTATGTGCATGTCTCTGTAGGCGTGTGTGAGTGTGTGTGAGCATGGAGGAGTGTGTGTGTGTGTGTGTGAGTATGTTTGTGAGTAATTGAAATTGCATGTATGAGAGTGTGTGTGATGGGGGCGGGGGGGGGGGGTGAATATCTGCATATATGTGAGTGTTTGAGTGTTTTTGTGCGGAGTGAATGTGTGTGTAGATGTGTGTGAATGAGTGTGTGTGAGTGAGTGTGTGATTGTGTGTGAGTGAGTGTGTGTAGATGTGTGTGAATGAGTGTGTGTGGGTGAGTGTGTGATTGTGTGTGAATAAGTGTGTGAGTGAGTGTGTGATTATGTGGATGACAGTGTGTCTGTGCGTGTGTGTGGACGTTCGTGCTGTGTGTGTGAGTGAGTGTGTGTGTATGTGATTGAGTGTGAGTGTGTATGAATGAGTGTGTGTGAGTGAATATGTGTGTGTGTTTGGGTGTTCGTGTGTGTGTGCGAATGTGAATAAATGTGTGTCTATGTGTCTATGTGCGTGTCTGTGTATGCGTGTGTGTGTGTGAGTGTGTGTGTGTGTGTGATGAGTGTGTGTGTGTGTGTGTGTGATGAATGTGAGTGTGTGTGTATGTGATATTGTGTGTGTGAGTTAATATGTGTGTGTGTGTGAGTGAGTGTGTTTGTAAGTGAGTGAGTATGTTTGAATGAGAGTGTGTGGGTGGGTGGGTGGGTGGGTGGGTGGGTGAATATGTGCATATGTGTGTGTTGAGTGTTTTTGCGAGGTGTGAATTTGTGTGTTTACGTGTGTGTGAGTGTGTGTGAATGAGAGTGCGTGTGTGATAGTGTGTAGGCGTGTGTCTGGGCGTTCGTGTTGTGTGTGTGTGTGTGTGTGTGTGTGATCGGGATATGTGAGTGTGTGTATGTTTGTCTCTGTGTGAAAGTGTGTGTGTGTGTGTGTGTGTGTATGTTTGTCTCTGTGTGAAAGTGTGTGTGTGTGTGTGTGTGTGTATGTGTGTGTGTATTCGGGAGATGTGATTGTGTGTATGTTTGTCTGTGTATGAAAGTGTGTGAGTGAGTGTGTGTGTGTGTGTGTTCGGGAGATGTGAGTGTGCGTATGTTTGTTTGTGTGTGAAAGTGTGTGAGTGAGTGTGAAAGTGTGTGTGTGCGTGTGTGTGTGTGTGTGTGTGTGTGTGTTCGGGAGATGTGAGTGTGTGTATGTTTGTCTGTGTGTGAAAGTGTGTGTGTGTGTGATTAAGTATGAGTGTGTGTGAATGAGAGTGTGTGTGAGTGAATATGTGTATGTGTATGTTTGAGTGTGTTCGGGAGGCAAAAAAAAAAAAAAAAAAAAAAAAATATATATATATATATATATATATATATATATATATATATATATATATATATATAACAAATAAAAAAAGCATCTCTGCAATTGCAAATTGTCCCGGCGCCATTTTCTTTTTAAACATCTGCAAACAAAAACCAAAAAATGTGGTTTAAAAAAAAAAAAAATCCTAATGCGCAATTCAACACTCTTTTAAGAAATTAGAATGAATTAATCAACCAATGATAAATAATCACCCATTTTTTCAAAGATCCAAAAAATCAACATAGCTAGATGTCTAACGCTTTCCTACACCTAACTAAAAACGGAAAATATTTATCCTCATTTGTCAAGTCCATTTTTTTTAAAGGTCTAAAAATCAACATTGCTAGGTGTCTGATGTTTCCCTTCACCTAACATATACCCTCAAATCTAAACTAAAAACAAAATAGCAACCTCCCCACTATTTTTTTCTTTCTTTCTTTCAAATGTCTAATAGCAACCTCCCCACTTTTTTTTCTTCTTCTTTTTTCAAATGTCCAAAAATCAACACTGATAGATATTTAATGTTCCCCTCTAGCTAATATATCCACCTATATCTGAACTAAAATTGGAAAATATTGATCACCCTCTCACCCAAAGTCTATTTCTTTAAAAGTCCAAAAATCAACATTGTTAGATATCTAATGCTTCCATGCACCTAACATCTCTGGAGAAAAAAAAAATATCACCCAAAGTCCAGTTTTTCCGAGAGGTCCTTAACTAGAAGTCTAATATTTCCTACACCTAACATATACCCTAATCGCTGGACTAAAAACAGAAGACATTTATCCCTCCTTTACCATAATTCCATTTTTGGAAAGGTCCAAAAATCCATTTTGATAGCTGTCTGATATTTCCTAAACCTAGCATATACCCCCTGACTGACATTAGCCGTCGACAAAAAAAAATTGACTATTACTTTTGTGACACAAATATAGATATCAAAAGACAATATGAAAAAAACTGTTTTTGTTATAGGGTTTATTACTTAGCGTACGCTCCATTAAGGTCAATACACTTTTGCAAACGCTAATACCAGCCTGTAAGTCCGTCTGAATAAAACTGAAAGGCAGGTGATGTGAACCATGTCAGAGCAGCTCTATTTACCTCTTCATCAACCAAGGAAAAAATGGTACTTTCAATTATTTTTTCGAAGTTTGGAAATAAGAAAAAGTCGGATGGAGCTAAATCAGGGTTGGAAGGTGGATGTCGAACGACTTCCCATCGAAATTCACGCGGCACGGCTCTCGTCTGCCGAGTGTTGTGACCGGAAGAATTGTCGAGGTGAAAGAAAACACGCTGGTGCAGCTTTCCAGGACGTTTTTCTGATTTTTTTTTTTTTTTTTACAATATTCTCAAAACGCATTCATTATAAGCAGATGTAATTGTTTTTTTTTATTACTCTCGAGGAAGTCAACCAGCAAAATACCCGCTGCATCCCAAGAGACAAGAACCATAAACCTTCCCACTTAAAGGCTTACACTTTGCTCCTACTGGTCCACTTTCATCTCTAGGCAACCAATCACTGCTTTGATAGAACTGTATCTGTGGGATTGTGATGGTAGAATCAGATTTCGTCCCCTGTTACAATTCTACGTAGAAAAGCTTCCGACTCCTCATCCCACTTATTTAATATTTCCTTTGAAAGATCCATCTTCGTCTGCCTGGGGACCGACCCATCGAGCGGAAAACCTGCGTAGCCCCGAACTCTTCACCAGAATGGTATGTGCAGAACCCGCAGAGATGCTGAGTGTGTCTGCTACTGATTCAGTGGTTATTCGTTTATTCTTTTTAATCATGTTGCGAACAGCATTAATGTTTGTTTTTTTCTCGCAAACTGACGTTGATGGCGTGCCACTGCGGGGCTCATCCTTATTTTTTTTCTTTTTTTTCACTTTTGAACCATCTTATCCATCTGTATATTGTATACTTCTTTGAGGTATTGTTACCATAAACCTGTTCTAGAGCGTCAAAGATTTGCCAATTTTCCCAACCGAGTTTTGTCATGAATTTAATGTTTGTCCTAGCCTCCAGGAGAGGGGGAGGCGACGCCCTCAAAATAAATAAATAAATAAATAAACAAAATGATAAATAAAAAATCTGCCCCTCGGTACAGAGGCAGCACTCCACTCGATCACAAAGGTACATTACGTTCCTTTGCTCTCACAGACGTCTTCTTACTAACGTAACGTCCTACTCTTCTCCTCCTCCTTCCCTCTCGTTGTTGTTCCTCTCGGGGCTGTTGCTGTTCAACAACTATGGCAAGCAGCCTCTCCCGCTCGCGGGGAAGACAACAAAACCTTCCGAATGAAGGGGACAAGTCTCACTCAATCGCAGGTGCAACCCACCACTGGGAGCAGTTGTAAAGCACCAGCTGGCACTAGTTATAACCACTGATGCCACTAGTTGTAAACCACCAGCTTGCTGGCCACAGTTGTAACCCACCACTGAGAGCAGTTGTTATAACCACTCGATGCCCTGGTTGTGATCCGGTGGATAAGAGACAGACGTTCACGTGCCATGGTCTTTATTGTGGACTGTTGATACACCAAACTCTGGCCGAAGGCCAGAGGTCTGAGCTGTTCGCTCTAGTCTGCCTCTCTGACCTCTCTGTCGCTCTCTGCTTGTCTCTGTGATCTGCACCTTGTTCTTATGACCCGTTTCGGTGGTGACGCTGACAACTCTGTGACACTTTCCCTGCCTCAGGTCATTTGACCAACGGAAACAGCTGAAGGGACCGGAAGCAGACTATTGCATGCTACACAACAATGAAAATACACATACTATCAAATGGTAATGAAGATGAGAAGGAGGGAGATGTCTACAGATTCCTCCTGCTATAACATATAAAATGTACTTAGGTCAACGAAGAGGTTTTGTTGGTGCTTCCGGTTCGGTATATATGTGGGTGTGTCAGCTGTGACCGGGTGAAGGTCGGGGCAGGAAGCAGGTGTTGGTCAGTACTTCCGCTAGTCACTAGGGAACAGTGTGTCTTAAGGAACTATTATTACAAAGACTGTATTACGATAACAGTAATAGTCCAAAAATCAGTGGCTTACAGCAGGAAAGGAGAAGTCTGCTCTAGAAATTACGACACCCCAGCCGACAAGTCAGTCGTAGCAGACGGTTCGGTAGGCACACCGGACCTGGTTTACTCTTTATCGAGGAAGATGGTTGCCAAAGGGAGGCCCCCATTACAGCTCCGACCACGAACGCGCGCGAGCCCCTGAAGACCCGCACCGTGGCCACTGGCCGCCGACTAGGACCTCCCCCCCCCCCTCTTCGCGTGATTTCCGCTTGCATGGCCACAGTCCCTCGCGATGGGAGAGGACAGTATCTAAACTACGACATCGTTTAGACCACTCGCTGATCCGTTGCGCCGCACGCGATCACGTCGCTTAACGATCAACGCGGTTTCCCCCTCGAGAGGCTTTCAGAGGTAAAACCTCCCGGACGTGGCTGCCCTCTTTTGAAAGTGGCCTGTCGACCAAGAGGCACCATTGGTCCGGACCCACCGTTCCTCTGGTACTAGCAGGGTTGCTGTCGCGACATGCCTTACGTTGTTAACGGTAGGGTAAAACTAACCTGTCGCGCAACAGACTGGTTTGCTGCACCGTTGATCAACGAACTAGAAGATCTAAGTATAGCATGAGTAGACACAATATAATTTTGCTCCTCCCCCTGAATATAGTAATTGTATAAATATGTCAATTTGAGGCTCGGCGATTATGGCCCTCACTGGAAAACACCATGATTGCATATATCATCACACTGAACAGCGTTTGATATTACTCAAGTGTACTCCAAATGTGCCTATTGGCCTCAACAAAAAGTCTCGATCGTACATTTCGAATACTATGCCTCATTCCTTACAATTCTTCTGGGGCGAGTATACTCCTACTGGGCAAGTTCCCCGGTCGGTGGATGGGGAGAATTAGCAACTGTGTTTTTTTACACGAGCTGCCATGATTGACTAACACAAATATATTGAATGAGTAGCCATGTATCCAATGAAGACACTATTACTGCTGTGCATACTTTTCTTTCATATCTATCTTCTATTTTCTGTATTTCTATATTATCATATATGCTATCCTAAATTAGGATCAAAGAGGCAAACACATCCACGTTCTTTGTACTGTATCTCTGCACTTGATATGTGAGTTAACTGCAATAATTCTTTCATAGGCTGTAACAAGTGGATAGCTTGAGACAAGGCCTTAAACTGATAGTATTAAAAAAAAATTATACATACATACATACATACATACATACATACATACATACATACATACATACATACATACATACATACATATAAATCCGCTCAGAGAGATGAAAGAAATACTAAACAGTCCCCCACCTGAATATATGTACAAATACATTATTCACTGTCAGAATATAGACCCTTAATCAAGTCAATCAATGAATCAGTGAAACAAACAAATTCCATGACAGAAAACTTTGCGTCATTTCCTCTTCCTTCATTTTCCGTTTTTTACTTCTCATCGCCAATGTTTTTTCCTTTTTTCCTTGTTTACATACCCCACTGTCTTTCCCTTTCCTGCTCCCTCTCTTTTCCCCACTTTTGAGAATAGATAGAAATACAATGTAAATAAACTTGTCATTTTATTTCAGCATGAAACAGCAGCCATTTTTTAGTCTATTCAGACCACATCACTGGTTCCTATTCTCTAAAATCAAATACATATTACCAAGGAGATGATGAACCTCCAATTATTTATACATTTAAAGATTTGTTGTAGAAAGAGATAATAAATGCTTAATGTATTTGTAAAAAATCATAAACATGTCACTACATCACATACCAAATAATAAAAACATTTCTTTTATTTGGCCTTGAAGCTGTAGGAGTTGTAGCAGTTCTTACATTAATACAAAGGAGGCATCCCGATGATAATACCCATTAATCTTCTTATACTGAATTTTCAGTTAAACCTAGAAAATTCCAAAAGGTTTACCTAATACTTTGGTTCTGCACAGGTATACAAGCAATAAAACAATCTTCATTAAAATACAACAGTCCTCTGAATGGAGTCACAAATTATAGAGGCAATTGTATTTCTTGGGAGTGACAATGTCATTCAGAACAAACTAACCCAACGACTCAAAGCAGACTGACAGACCACTTGAACTCCAGAAACTTTATACAGTGTACTTGGAAGCAATAATTATAACAATAATATGAACCTTTTCCAGACTTTTATTAAATTCATTTCTTATTCTTAAATCTACTAGACATTTCACAAGTGCACAATTAAGTACATCACACAAGGACAACTGAACCAAGAAAATTATGCAATACATATTTATGTACAAGCTTCCCAAGTGTCCTTTTCAGCTGAATAATTGCCATATAGACAGAGTACCAGCACAGAACAAATATAAAGATGTGAAACACTGACAAAAACAGAATGAAAAAATGGGTAAGCACATTACTGACATACATCTGTCTCATCAATATGGATAGTGTAAGATGCAGATTCCTGTAAGACAATTTCTTATAATACTGATTTTCATCATTGTACTCCTAAGGAAATCCTCACCAAGAACATGAAAGTATATTGGATAAACAAAAATGTAAAGAGCACATCCATCATAAAATCTAATTCATCTTTTCAACACGTCATTTTGTGTTACTGCAACCTGCAAATACAAACAGATGATTCAAAGTACAATCTTTGGCAGTTTATAAAAATATCTAGCAACATTTTATCAAAGTAATCAATTCATAAAAAAATGAAGATCTAAAAATAGGAAGTATGAAGATCAGGGATTCTATATCAAAGGAAAATTTCTTTCCATAATTTTTCTTTGTGTTATACACTATAAAATCTAAATGCATATAATCTATTCTATGACTAACAAAGGAGAGAAACATATGATTGTCTATCAAAAAGAGATAACTTTCCTAACAAGATATATATATATGTAAAAAATATGGCATAAACAAAAAGAAAAATCTAAGTCTTCTGCTATCACCATATAATAAAGATCAGTGTATATGACCCAATCCAAGAGCAACAATACTGAGAATGGATGGTATGCTTTGTTGCCAGGGCAGAGTCGGTCGTAGACCCAGATGGCACCATGCCAA
>BOPN01000214.1:130000-142500 GCA_017312705.2 Penaeus japonicus
CGCGGCCCCGCACAGCGATAAAACACCCCGGCACAAACTGTCACATGCTTGTTATCTTCCCGGCATAAGCAGTCGGCAAAAATACGCCCTGTCGTGAATGGGTTAATCCAATTGCTTACCTAACTTTGCCTAGTTTTGAAGTTAGCCCTAGCTAAAGGGGGGCTATGCCCCACTGGACCCCCCCTATTCAGGGCACTTTGTGATACTTATGATACATTATTAGTTCTGTAGATGATGATGCCGTGACCATGAATAACCCACATACTGCGCCATGATGACAGCAACTAAGACTTTGTCTCAAATATTCCTAAGGATAGGAAACTATGACCAATAATGATGTGACCACTCAATAGAGGGCACTCTATAATTATACTATAAACAAAACAATGGGGAATATTGTGCCATCTAATGAGATATTTATAGATATAGATATATAACCAGACTACAAAACTAAACTCATAATGAAACAAGAAACATAAGATTATTCATTTTATTTCAATCACAGATGTCAATTACAGCATACTCATAATAGGTTATGCAAGTGTAACAGAGTTTATGTAAGCACATTAAGCTCAGTTGTCACAGGGGAAGCCTGAAGGTTGTGGTGCCAGTCTTATGTAGTGGTGCCAGTTTGTGAATGTCATCTATATCATCTGAACAGATTATATATAATAAGTGTTTTCCAACTTCAGGAAAGGGGGGTTATCTATGACCGAACTATAAAACAAGCAATGTTTTGTAACTGCTGGTGATTTTTTTTTTTTTAATTAACAAGAGTTAAAAAGAAATAAAGAAACTGAGCATAAAAGCCAAAAGTCTAGTTGAAATGAAAGGATTTTAAAACAGAGCAAATTTTAAATATTTTCTCCTTGCCCTTCTCTCATTAAAGATCTCTGAGAGCAGAAATTGCCTTACAGGTTTCTGAAATCAACCCTGCCAGGGTCTGTGCTTCATGAATACTCGTTGTCGCGTTCAGCTGTTTACTTGCCCACATTAGCTTCTCACGCAAGGCATCCACAGCTTGCATTACATCTTCATGCAAGTCAACCCCATGGATGGACAAGCTGGAAACAGAGGATCAAAGGATAAATTAAAATATAATTCAAATTGTTGCGCAACATAAAATGATTATTATTCTATAAGTTTTCTTTTAACCCACACAGGACGGGTGGTACAGCATGTGTACCGCGCATTCAAAAGCCCAGTTGCCAGGCGGCACAGTATTGTGCCAGCTATTCAATTGATTTAGGCCTAATAATTCGAACGCCCCGGCATTTGGGCTTTCTAGGCTAGAAATCCCCCGTCGGGAATGGGTTAATTCACATTTGAACTCAATCCTTTACACAGGTGTCTTACACATACTGCCTTACAGGTGTACAAAATAGATGTACACAATAAAAAGCATGTACATTTGTTTAGTTTAGTATTTACCTTAAATTACAGTCAAAATGACGATTAGCCCAACCCACCATAGGAAGAACAAGTGCACCTTACACAACGTACAGCAAAGTCATTTTACGTGTGTGCGCACACCCGAAGGGGCAATGAGGGGGTATTCATTTTTGGTCGTATGTGTAAGAACACTTCTTATTTCATTAATTTGGTCATTGGTGATATATGTAAGAATTTGTTATATCAAAATTACCAAGGTAACAGCTAACAAGCTTGAATGAGGCTCAGAATAACTTGTTTGGTACTTTTACATTTGAGTTCCTACAACTAACTTAGAATCAAGATAGGACTTTGAAACTTTGTAGGATGACTTATTAATGGTGTAGGTATTTCTGATAATGAAAAACTATTTTCTACTAAAAAATATATTTCTAAGCTGCCAAAGTGACTTAGGGTCCTTATCCCCTTATCAACAGATGACGTGATATCATGTCATGGCTGGGTAGTTCTCCCCACTGGTAACACAATATCACATTCTTGTATGGGTGGCATGCCTGGTGATCATTCATATAGCAGCTGGCAGCTACTTCAGCGAGCAAATGGCACAATGCGTTAGGCTGGAAATTTTGAAATACCCCAGAGCTTTGTCCAGGCTGAAACAATGCCGTCCCTGTATTATCGGGTTAAAGCAATTCTATCGGGGATGGTTGTTGTTTTTTGCTGTACAGCTTGACCATGATTTTGAAAAAAGTATCAATTTTGGAGCTGAGAACAACAGTAGTAGGAGAAATGGTCTTGATATGGAGGAGATTAAATGTTTATATAAAGAGAATTTTGGAAAGAAAAATGGATAGATATCAATATTGTTTACAACAATAGCGTGTGAATGTATGACTCAAAACTTGGTGACAAATAAACACACATCAGAAGAGAAACAGCTTGGAGATTGTCCTGTAGTTAAAGGAATGAGAAACTTGGGATTCATATGAATTGAGTGGATCCCCCTCTAGATACAGATAAGGTTTCTCATTTTAATTCATTGTAAAGAGAGTAAACAGACCTTCTTTACTTTACTTTAGTATCCCAATATTTTTTTCTTCTTTGCTTTGTCTTTCCATTAATTGTATCTAATATTTATTACATTAAAACGATTACCTTCCTATTTATAAATGATATCGTTTGATACATGGGTATCTTTTTTTATAGAAAGAGGGATGAATTGATTGTAATTATGAAAATACAAATTATAAGGAATATATTTTTAGAATAAGCCTGTGCTTCTCTCACATTTTATGACTTTGTTATAGATTTCTGTGAAAGCCTTATCAAGAGATTAACTGATTTACCTAATAATTTTCATACATTTTTTTTTATAGAGATCAACAAGCCAGAGACACTTACCTATGTGAAGAAGAAAAACAAGCTATCTTACTAACCTTTTTACACTTTTAGTGGCTTGGGCAGCTGGTGATTCACTAGTGGATGTTGCTACAGACAATAATGCTGTGGGTTCTGACTGGGTCGTAGCTACCCTGATGTTCTGATTGGTTGTGGGTATTAATATGGGAGACGACTCTTTATCCTGATTTTGTCTGTGCTGAATTTCTTGCACTGCTCTCCTGGCTGCTTCCTCACTGACAGCTAAGAAATAAATTTATTAAAAATTAATTCAATTGCATAAAAATATAATTCTCTCACACACACACATTATATTCTTTCAATGTTTTAGATCATAAAAACTGTACAAAACCTTACTTAGGAAT
Source organism: Penaeus japonicus (assembly GCA_017312705.2). Taxonomy (NCBI): domain Eukaryota; kingdom Metazoa; phylum Arthropoda; class Malacostraca; order Decapoda; family Penaeidae; genus Penaeus; species Penaeus japonicus. The sequence goes on from BOPN01000214.1 coordinate 133,156, forward strand.
TCTTTCTCATTTTACTATCCACATCACTTGTTTTCCTAAAATAAATGCATATGGCAAACCAGATTTTTCTGATTAATCAAAACTGTATCAACTAATTAACCTTCAAAAATGTTAAGTCTTATCTAGCTATAGCTGGCCCTGAAGCACATAATACCAATTCTGAACCTATAGGTGCAATTCTTTAATACCAACAATACAACAAAGGTATTGGTAATTGTTGAGTTATTAATTCATGAATGAATTAGGAAAATAATGCCTTAACCCATTCGCGCTAGGCCGATTATTTGCTTGATGCTGCTCCCTCTGTGAATATAATAAGCATACACAGCCTCCATGCGCTAGATTTCTCCTGGCACAATACCAAGCTACACTTCTGAGAGCACTTTACACCCGCCCAAATTTACGGGGTGTTGAGAAGCGTGTATGCATATATGTGTGTGTGTGTGTGTGTGTGTGTGTGTGTGTGTGTGTGTGTGTGTGTGTGTATGTGTGTGTGTGTGTGTGTGTGTATGTGTGTATGTGTGTATGTGTGTGTGTGTGTGTGTGTGTGTGTGTGTGTGTGTGTGTGTGTGTGTGTGTGTGTGTGTGTGTGTGTGTGTGTGTGTGTGTGTGTGTGTGTGTGTGTGTGTGTGTGTGTGTGTGTGTGTGTGTGTGTGTGTGTGTGTGTGTGTGTGTGTGTGTGTGTGTGTGTGTGTGTGTGTGTGTGTGTGTGTGTGTGTGTGTGTGTGTGTGTGTGTGTGTGTGTGTGTGTGTGTGTGTATGTGTGTGTTTTATATAAGTCAAGAACAATGTGTTTATAGAAATGCAAGTGCAATGAGTTACATACATAACTATGTAAAACATGTATATAGAGGGAGAGGATAAGACATTATCTTGCAGAAGCAAAATATTCCCATGATGTGATACCACGTCATCTGGCGCGAATGGATTAAAATACTCATGATAATAGAGATTTATCCTCAAGTCACACACCATGCCTTAATGCTTTTAAATGTTAGGATACCAACACACCCATTCACATATACATTCACACACCCACCCACACACACTGCACAGGTACACATCAGGATAACACTCACACATAACCACACTAGGATTTTTTTTTTATGTCAACCCGATATTAGTTACACAATCGTACAAAATGTTGTCATTCAGAAGTAAATAGTTTTCTACAAAAAGTTTGGACTTGTTACAAGAATTAATAAAACAGACAATGTCTGCATTCAGTCAATTTTCAGTCTGAGTCACAAAGTAAAAGTTATATATTGTTTATTTCTTAGAAAGTTCTCCTTCATTAAATACTATGAAAATACACATTTTAAATGGTTGCATATGTACTTATTGCAGTTGCATTTGTATAGACACATTGTCCTTGACTTGTCCACAAAAATAGAAAAAAAAAAAAAAAAGAATAAAAAAAAAATAAATAAATAAATAAATAAATAAATAAATAAAAAATAAATAAAATAAAACACCTTTTAGCACCCCATAGAATCGGGAGGGTGAAAAGTGCTCTGAGAGGCACAACGCAGAATCGCACCAGGAGAGATCTCACACATGGAGGCTGCGTGCGCTTTTTATCTCCATGGCAGGAGTAGCACTAGGCAAATAATCGGCCCGGCATGAGTGGATTAGATAGGAAGGTACAATGGACTTTTTGCTAAATAAAACATTTAACTGAAATTGGAGGATGTGGGCCACTGGGTAGGTCTAGATAAATCTGGATAAAATCCTAGGCCTTTGGATTTTACTCCTACAAATGAGATTTCAAGAGTAAGTCTCCCTTTTCCCTTCATCATCCACCATGCCTTCCAGAGAATTGGCAAGTCTCTCATTACAAATAATTCTTATTACCTCATCTGAACTTTAATTTCTACTATGGATAAATGTAAATTACAAAAAGAGTATGAGGTACTTGCTTAAATGATAAACATGTTTTAATAAAGTGTGTTTAACTACCTACATGCATGCATGTTTGACTTAGAATACATCTCTGAACTTGTATCTGTTAATTAAACAAGTACACATATTCAATTCTTGCTGATTACAAGTAGAGACAGTACTAGAAAAAATTAACAACTGTAGTAGGCAAAATCTTGATTTTTTTCCTACTATCAAATTGCTACTACTACTTTTACTACTACTACTACAGTTTTGAAGCAAATTACTTTTAAAGAGTAAATTAAGTTTTTTTTTTTTGTAATGAATTTTTTTGCTATCATATATGAAAGATTGATTATTTTTCTTGACAGTAAAGTTTTCTGAAATGTTATAAATGAAAGATAGAAAAGCTATTTGAAACAATATTTTGAACGGTTAATTGCAATAACATTAGTGTTGTCACATACCACTTTAGAGGTAAATTGTGCAATAATTCCAGGTATGTATTAGAAATTTAGTGATTACAGATTTAATTTTGAAAATCATGATTTTGAAGCCAATTTAATCATTCTTTTAATACCATTCTTCTATAAAGATTGCTCCTACAAGTAATGCCAACAGTTTTTGACTGTTAGATACCCACTTAAAAAAATAAAATAAGATCATAAATATACACTGAATGTGAAATCAGGACACTTTACTTAATAATAATATCAACATCACCCAAATAATCAATTGGAAAGACATGTTGGCTTTGTGATAAATGAAAGTGAAGTTTACGTAACAAAGACTAAAATGCAGACGTCTCAAAAATGCCTATTTGATTCCTTCTTCTGGAAGGCCTGAGAATTATGCAAGAGAACGGTTTCCTCTCATATGATAAGCAGCATACAAAAGATCCTTAACCCATTAACGACGGGTGACTAGATATCACGTCTAGTGGTTTTTGGGCTACACGCCGGGGACGCATTACTTTGTCTAGCCCGGCACGCGGGGGAGGAGCCAGCGTACAGCGCTGGCTCGCGGCCAGTGCGGCAGAGAATCCTGACGCGTTAGGCTTATGTGTTCAAGAGTCCCGGAATTTTGGTCTTTTTAACCCACTTACGCCAGATGACGTGCTGACACGTTTCGTGGTTTTCGCGTCCGACGCCGCCGACGAGATATCTGGCCAAGGCGGGCGCTCGGGGTGAGCGAGCGGGCAGCCCAGGCTCGCGGCCCGTGCGCCCGAGAATCTCGAAGCGTTCGGATGATGCGTTCGAAAACCTCGGTATAGCGACCGTGCAAAGCCGGAATGGCCCCGGCGTGAATGGGTTAAGCCGGATTGGTCCCGTCGGGAACGGGTTAAAAGTTGAAGAAACTGACTTCAATGGCAAGCAGCCATAACAGAGAGTGGTATGTAAACTTTCTGAAAGTGACAGAAGGAGAGAAAATGTTGACAGTTTAGAAGGCTAATGGAAGACCTCCCTAGAAAAGAAATTTAGACATGTTTAGACATGTCCCCAGAATGGAAAAACACAAAAGTTGCATACTGTCATTTTCACTTTGTTTATTATTGTTATTCGTCTATACTTGTCTACTGTTTATACACCTCGAGAAACCTCTTGGCAGGAAGCTGCATGTGCTCGCCATATTACCAATGGGAGTGGAATTAGGCAAATGTACAAAAGAATTTGCTCAAACACATAAAGTCTCTCTCTCTCTACCTTTGCATAGAATTTCACTCGATGAATATCACACACAAAGATTTATGTGAGCAAATTTCTTACTTGATTCACATACATGTATGTCATTAAGAATATCAATTAATAGATACACAAGTAAAGGTTAATATATGATGCAGATTGTGAACATTAACCCATTCGTGCCAGATGACGTGCTGACACGATTCGTGGCTTTTGCGACAGATGCAGGTGACAAGATATCTGGGCAAGGCCGGCATTCGGGGTGAGCGAGCAGGCAGCCCAGCCTCGCGGCTTGTGTGTCCGAGAGTCTCAAGGCGTTAGGCTTATGCGTTCGAAAACCCCGGCATTACGACCAAGCAAAGCCAGAATCGCCCTGGCATGAATGAGTTAATCTTGATACATGATTTCTAAATACACCTCTAAAACATGAAAAAAATTAATATCATATTACATGATTCGTAAGATCAAAAACTCCACTCTTGAAAAACTGATCTGTTTCTTTCCTGAATATCACATCAATTACTGAGTAAGCCAAGGTAATACCAATATACATAAATCTTAATGAAATTTGTGATTTAAATCCTATGCCCTATGGCAGACATTTTTGTGTATGTATGTGTAACATCTGCACATCGAATTAACCTCCGCCTCATGAGAATCAGCTGATCAATAAGGAAATAAATAGGGCAGTTTATCCAACTGGGGGTAGGTTTGACTGTAATATATATAATACAGAATCTCCTATTAAATTAGAATGTATCTTTTTCAGGAAGTAAAAATCAATTTCAAGTTTAAAATCACAGACTTTGTCCTGCGTTTTATGAATATAACAGGATCTTTGTACTCATTATTTTGCGATACCGCTGACTTTCTGTCCCTAATAAGGATAATTTGCTAGGTACACTGAATGGTAAATGGTTTGGTAAATGTGTGGTCTGGCAAAATATGTACACAGAACCAAGATAAAGAATTATTAACATTTAACTGAAGCTGATGTAAATTTTACCAGTGTAATCAGGAGCCCTGTGAAGTTTTTAAGCCCTCTGATACCAAGAGTGCCTATTTAAATGCAGTGTCTAATATGGTTTTGTTTTATCATTTATATAATTTTGATAAAACAAAAGCAATACATTCAGTAACTGACACATACCAAAACCATTTCCTTCACCTCCACATGAACTGGAATCTTTACCTGGATTATCCTTTCTGGTGTCGGCATCCACTTCGCTGCATCCAACACAATATTTATTTTTCATTCGGTCTTCCAGTAAAACACACTGTGGATATAAACAGAAAAGAAATAGTCACAATATGTCTCACGCATAACATTTCACCTTTACTGATACAAATACTGTACAAATTAAAACATTTAATAGAAATGAACAATGACAAATAACATAAAACCCTGACTCCCATCTATGTTTTAGATAGAAAGATATACATTTGATAAATAACACAAAATACCTACTTCACACACAGGACACGTTGTGGCTAACATCTTATAACCTTTGAGAAGATACTGTCCTATTAGCGAAGATATTTTGTTGTTACGTTCCCTCCGAGCCTCAATCACTTTCAGTTCAGCCTCGGATGGAGGGCTCCAAGAATACTCATCATCAAGTGAGGCCATATCTTTTTCCTGGAAACAATAGATGTAAATATAGCACACTATAAAATTAAAACATCGTTCTATGAACAAACCTTTATGAAGTGTGATCACTTCTATTCTATAATTATATTAAACATCATGAACATTACATTGATAAAAGTATAATGGGTCAGAGTTTCCTATATTAGGAGAAGATGCAAAACAACTAAAAACCACACTTGTGATAAATAATGGGCTGTTTAACAGTGACGACTGATAAACAAGATGTAACATAGATACCTAAGTATTAAAAAATGGATTTAACTAGACATTTAACTTGTGAGCAAAACACATCTACAAAGTGTCCCTGGAAATAAACTTGTAATAATATTTCATACTTATCACTGATAATGGAAGACACAAATAATCAATCTTAAAAATAATATTTCATTTTCACACTTCAATACTCTGTGACTTATCCTTTTATACATATCTCAAGAAAGTAAAGTACCTTTTAAATTTATAATTTGTAACAACTGGGTCAATGTCAAGAAATTCATATATCTATAGATTCCTCATACATCTAATTGAATTGATGTCCTGATCAGACAACAAACCACTGTCAAGGGTGGATTCAGGATGGTTGAAAAATAAGCAGACACCAAGCACAGACGTTAGGGGGAGGCATTGCTATCCAAGTGGGATTTTACCCTATCAGAGGCATTTTCTGAGAACTTTCGATCAACATATTACTTAACTTATTTATATATTTATATATATCAGCTATTCATCTGCTTTGGGGGGCACAATTTGTCAGACCTATAGGGTGCCACCTCTTCTTGGATATGCCGTAGTATATCCTGTGTATTCGGGTTAGACAAAGCTTGATCTGGTTCCTTGTATGAGGATAAATCACCAGGGAGGTCTACAATTCCAGATGAAGTTACATTCAGCCCATGGCTTAGCATGACTTCCTGCTGGATGACATAAATGTCTCATCATGGCTTTTCTGGCCATCTCACAGGGTAGTTGGGCACTGCCTCAACCAACAAATAGCCCTTGGCATTTGGTCCACGCACTCCGAAAGACTCTGACAAAATAACCAGGTACGGCCAAATCAGCCCCCTTCTTGACAGGTTAACGTGCTTGACTACAGCTAAATTTTCTTGATTAATAGCTGTTCACTTTGTTTTAATGCTGCACTTTCCCAGATATCCATCAATTCCTTCTAAATAATCAGCTTTAAAATTTGTTTGCATCAAGAATCCTTACATAATTAGTTTGAATCAATGGAAAATACTCAAAAGTCTTTATCAAGCATCTACCATGGTATTCTAAATGGTATATATATTCAGAATAATACCCTCTTTATCTTAAATTTGTGCAAGAAATGTCATAGATAAAAATCGTCTTAGATTGCGTTGACTTATCAATTCCATTCACTAATTTCTATGAAATTGTCATTAACTAACCCCAATGTGTGTGGTGGAGGTTTGTTGGCCTTTGCCTGTGTACAAAGCGCAGAGGCCACAGGATTGCTTGATGCAGTCCTATTCCAAATTGCCAAAATAAATTGTGCATTTCTTGTAAGTAACAAAATATGCACAAACATTAACAAGTTGCATATATATACACATATGTGTATGTATATATATATATATATATATATATATATATATATATATATATATATATATATATATATACATATATACATATATACATATATACATATATACATATATACATATATACATATATACATATACATAAATACATAAATACATAAATACATAAATATATCAATATATCAATATATCAATATAATTATATATAAATATATAAATATATAATTATATATAAATATATGGTAAATTTTCCGAATAACGCCGCGTCGCTAAATACCACAAAAGTGGTATTGATGGAGTCCTCTCAACCTCTACTATTCATATATAGTGAAATTAATGAGCGCTTGCACCCCTGAAGCCCACAATCTGGGTCCCGATAGTAGGGGAGGGCATGAAGTAGATCAGGGAAATTACGGGGTAAAATATGAATTCCGGCCATATTTCGTATGCAAAATCTTAACCAATTACCTACCTACCTAACTTTGCTTAGGTTTGAAGTTTGCCCTAGCCAAGGGGGGGCTTCGCCCCCCCCTGGACCCCCCACCTTTTAAGGCACTTCGTGCTACCTCGTGCTACTTCGGTATCACGAAAACCTTAACCCAACTACCTACCTCACTTTCCCTAGTTTTGAAGTCAGCCTTTGCGAAGAGGGAGCTGTGGATCTCCCCTATTCAGGGCACTTGTGATACTTATGATGCGTAATTAGTCCTGTAGATGAAAATGCCGCGACACGGATAACCCTCACACTGCGCCATGATGACAGCAACTGAGTCTTCGTCTCATATATTCCTCAGGATAGGAAACTAGGACCGATGATGACGCGACCACTCAATAGAGGGCACTATAATTATACTGTAAATAATGGGGAATATTGCGCCATCTGTTGAGAGAACATAACAGCACATGCAGGTAATTCCTTGGGGGTTTCCAGTCCACAGCTTGCTACTATCCGTAAATACGTAAACACAGCCATGTTTGAATTTTAGGGCGAGGATGGTGGATTCGGGATATCTTGCCCTTGCCCAGGGGGGGGCGAAGCCCCCCTTTGGCTAGGGATTAATTCAAAACTAGGCAAAGTTAGGTAGGTCATTGGGTTAAGATTTTGCAAGCGAAATATGCCCCGAAGTAGGACGAGGTAGCACGAAGTGCCTTAAGAAAAGAGACCCAGATTGTGGGGTCCAGGGGTGCAAGCGCTCATTAATTTCACTATATATGAATAGTAGAGGTTGAGAGGAATCCATCGATACCACTTTTGTGGTATTTCGTAACGCGGCGTTATTCGGAAAATTTACCAAATATATGTGTGTGTGTGTGTGTGTGTGTGTGTGTGTGTGTGTTTACATATATACTGACAAAAAAAAATCTACAAGAGTAATCATAAAAACAATGACTGAAATACAAAGTTAAGTAATTAAAATAATCACAAGTTCATATATCGACAAAACCAAAATAGCACACACACACAAAAAAAAAAATACATAATCAAAATACTGGAAAAAATTCCAATCCACAAAAATCCTCGTTTCAAAAACCCTTAAAAAAAACAAAAACAAGCATTGATATCCCCTGAATCCAAAAGCCACATCATTCACTTTCATCTTTCTCTCGACCACATACCAAAATATCCAATCCCAACAGCAAGCCAATCCCGAATATTCCCGAATCCCGAGTCCCGAGTCCTACGTCCCGATGGCAGAGAGGAGAGACTGGGCCATGTGAGTCACAATCGAACTGTTGTTGTTTTCGCCGCTGGACGCACTGTTGCCAGACACCCGAGACGCGAGACCCTAGAAATGCGCCTCGTCCTCTGCCAGGCACCAGATAGGCACCTCTTTTTTTAAACTCTGGCTCTCTTCACCTCTTTTAAACTCTGGCTCTCTTCACCTCTTTTAAACTCTGATTTTCTTTTTTAAACTCTGGCTCTCTTCACCTCTTTGAAACTCTGGCTCTTCACCTCTTTTAAACTCTGATTTTTTTTAAACTCTGGCTCTCTTCACCTCTTTGAAACTCTGATTTTCTTTTTTAAACTCTGGCTCTCTTCACCTCTTTTAAACTCTGGCTCTCTTCACCTCTTTGAAACTCTGGCTCTCTTCACCTCTTTTAAACTCTGGCTCTCTTCACCTCTTTTAAACTCTGGCTCTCTTCACCTCTTTTAAACTCTGGCTCTCTTCACCTCTTTTAAACTCTGGCTCTCTTCACCTCTTTTAAACTCTGGCTCTCTTCACTCTCTTCACCTCTTTTAAGCTCTGGCTCTCTTCACCTCTTTTAAACTCTGGCTCTCTTCACCTCTTTTAAACTCTGGCTCTCTTCACCTCTTTGAAACTCTGGCTCTCTTCACCTCTTTGAAACTCTGGCTCTCTTCACCTCTTTCAAACTCTGGCTCTCTTCACCTCTTTGAAACTCTGGCTCTCTTCACCTCTTTTAAACTCTGGCTCTCTTCACTCTCTTCACCTCTTTGAAACTCTGGCTCTCTTCACCTCTTTTAAACTCTGGCTCTCTTCACCTCTTTTAAACTCTGGCTCTCTTCACCTCTTTTAAACTCTGGCTCTCTTCACCTCTTTTAAAC
>BOPN01000214.1:150000-158162 GCA_017312705.2 Penaeus japonicus
AATTTTTGTCATGCACTATCTGAAGTAATAGTAGATGTTTCCTGGTAGTTGGCTTCATAGAGATGGAATAGAAACATATTTTAGATTGTATGGTAAATCAATTCAACTAATTTTATTTCTTTTGCTAAAGTTTTTCAGAATTCTATTGATCTCCCTAATTTTTGTACAATTGCCAGTCCACATTAGATTAACCTTGTATCTACAGTAGAAAAAGCAAGGAAAAAAAAAATGGTGCAATGACAATATTGGTAAAATTAAATAAGGATAAAATAAAGAAGGTACCATAGACTTGAAACAGAAACTGCATAATATTTGCATTTGCGTAATTGTTAGGGAGCCACACTCCCTACTCCACACCTGAAATATAAAATATCCACTACATCTGACTGGCAAAATGGAGCTCATAGAGGTCACAGTTTTATTGCTATCATTATATCTCTTCCTCTTGTATGCAGATTATGAGCCTTTTTGGCCATATGTAGCAAATTTATTGGTTGCACTGAGTAGTATTGTTATAGTTGGTTAACAGATATCAATATAGACCAGTTTTGAAGGGTTATGTACCAATTTTACCCTGCAGTTTCCCTGGGATACTTTATGCTCTCCTAAAACCCCTTTGAATGCACAGTAGACATCACAAGGAATCAATTGACGCTGCTTTTGATGGGTTTTATGATCAAGACAGATTACAGAAAATTACCAACCATTCTTCTATTCTTGGAGTATGCACAGACCAGGAAGCATATGACTATCTGAGAGTATAAGCTTTGATTTATACCATTTCTGATTATCTGACAATGCAGTGTAGTAATTAGGGCAAGAAAACATTTGAAGAAATACCAAAAGGTTGCCTTCTTCTCCATCTCTCTTTTCTTCCTGTTAGAGATGGTTATTAGTTTTTTTATTTTTTTTTATTATTTTTTTTTACAAAGGTTAAAAAAAAGTTGCTTCTTGTCCTCTGATTACAATATTTAGTCTGTCAGATAGCACATATAGGCCTCATGGGCTTGTATATTGATTATCAAGTAATTTATTAATCCAAGCTGTCTTTTGGAATAGATATAGAGGAGACCTTTTGTGACATATCCTATATTATAGAGATTACATTCTGTCAAACTCCTTTCATTTTAATTTTCTAGAGGTGTAAAAATCATGGAACTTTTTCTAGATGACAGAAGTTCATGAAAAAATTATAGAAAATTGTGGAAACCAAAATACATCTAAAGAGGCCTACAATATCTAATTTTGTACAGTATCTTTCTCATTCTTCTGTGCACTGTGCAACCAAAATTTTAATGAACTGTAGTTCATGAAGTTTAGATTTAGATTGATCTTTTCAATTTCTCTATCCTTTAGGTCTCTCTCTCTCTCTCTCTCTCTCTCTCTCTCTCTCTCTCTCTCTCTCTCTCTCTCTCTCTCTCTCTCTCTCTCTCTCTCTCTCTCTCTCTCTCTCTCTCTCTCTCTCTGTGTGTGTGTGTGTGTGTGTGTGTGTGTGTGTGTGTGTGTGTGTGTGTGTGTGTGTGTGTGTGTGTGTGTGTGTGTGTGTGTGTGTGTATGTATGTATGTATGTATGTATGTATGTATGTATGTATGTATGTATGTATGTATGTATGTATGTATGTATGTATGTATGTATGTATGTATGTATGTATGTGTGTGTGTGTGTGTGTGTGTGTGTGTGTGTGTGTGTGTGTGTGTGTATGTGTGTGTGTGTGTGTGAAAGTGGGAGGGAGAAGATCAGCAATTTTCTTCTGCTGCAGTTACTTATAGTCAGCCTATTGATGTCACACTTACTTGCAGCCAATGAGGCTGGAGCAGCGGACCTTCAAGGTCATGGCCTGGGCATGGACTGTCGTAAATTGCCTCCTGTGATCTATGATATTTTGCCTTGTTTACATCTGCTTTTATTACCCATTTCTATGATGACTCTGGCAACTATTGGACAACTTTCTCAACCCCAGGGCATCTGTACTGATAAATACAGGTCCAGTCCTAGAAACATACAAATGCAGGTCATGTAGCAAATGAGGTAACAATATGAGGAGGAGATAGTAAAAATGAGGTGGAGAATGATGCTTACAGATATTTCTATATCTGACAGATTTGGCATAGCTGCTGAAATAGTATTTTGACAATACTTCTAGTTCATCATATGTATAAGGGTTTCAGCAGTAGCCAGGTGCAGTTTGGAGGTGGAGGGAAGCAGGTGTTCTACTGGATGTCATCAGGTCACAAATATGTGACAGTTGCTAAGATGCATTGTTCTCCGTCTGATTCTCACTCTCCCATTCCCATTCCCTTATATTTCAATCTCTGTGTGTCTGTCTGTCTGTCTTTTTTTACATATTTTAATCCAAATTTTTTTCTATGACATTCTCAGATGGAGCCCATGACCCTAGGCAGCCCTGTTGGGTCCCCAACGGCTGCAGCGCAGATTCCTCCAGTCAGCAGCACCGGTAGTCCCTTTTTGCCTTCATTCCTTATGGGTGATGTGGTCGCATCCCCTGCTGGGCCGGTAAGACATCCTTACGCAGTAAAAAGTTGATAAAAAAAATCTTTGTCTTTTATATTTTCCTTTTCTTTTTTTTTCCTTTGCATGCATATCCTCCAAGGTATACAATGTTTCCAGGTATACAATGTTGAGATTAACTGGACATTTTGCCACATTCATTTGAGTCCATGAAATAGGTAAAATTAAATAGATTAATTGAATGAAATTTTAATGATAAGGTGTACATATATATATATCCAAAATTATGACATTAAAGGACTTACTCATATCCTAATGAAAACTTTTATGTGTTGCAAAACACTTCTCATATTTATAACTTCATAGATAAAATGCAGTATCTCTTGAAATTCAATAAAACATCATATTATGAAACAAAGACAACCAATCTTCATCTTTGTTCATTTTCTACATTTATGTTTTCTTCCTCTCTTTCTACTTACCATATTATTGTTATCTTATTCTTTGTTTGTATGGCATAATTGGTATCATAGGGATTTGTTTGAGTACCCAAAGTAAGCATTAAAAAAAGGAAAAAACAACAGTTCCGATTATAGAGCGAAACACGTGATACGAGTTATTAGAATATCTCAGATGCCTGTAAAATCATTTCAGTCTTAATGTGGTAAACTTTGGGACACTACCTCTATGAAGTTAAGTTTATGTATTGAAGTGAATTGTGTTTGTGTGTAAGGTATTTGTAAAATGCAAGATAGTTCAGCTTTTTATTTTGCAACCCAAGGAATTCATTATGTCTTTTACTACTGGACTCATTAATTATTGATGTTATTGTCATCATCATTATCATTGTGTAGTTCTGTATATTTCCTTGATATATTGGCACAGAAGTAATACGAATATGATGTAACAACATAACTTCATCCTTTGCTTTTAGGGAGGCCGTGTCGGAGGTGGAGGAGGAGCAAGCCCCAACAAAACCACACGGCAGTTCTCCACCTCCACATCAGTCTCTTCTCCTGGCTCTCCACAGCCCACAAAGGATCCTTTCTTCCCCACCAGGTAATTCTCTCTGCTTCTATATATATATATTTTTTTTTTTTCTTCTCCATTTTCTCTCTATTTTTTTTTTTTTTTCTCTCTATTTTTTTTCTCTCTATTTTTTTTCTCTTTTTTTCTCTTTATTTTCTCTCTCTCTATTTTCTCTCTTTCTCTATTTTCTCTCTCTCTCTATTTTCTCTCTTTCTCTATTTTCTCTCTCTCTATTTTCTCTCTTTCTCTATTTTCTCTCTTTCTCTATTTTCTCTCTCTCTCTATTTTCTCTCTCTATTTTCTCTCTCTCTCTCTCTATTTTCTCTCTCTCTCTCTCTATTTTCTCTCTCTCTCTTTCTCCTTCTCTCTCTCTCTTTCTCCCTCTCACTTTCTCTCTCTCTTTCTCCCTCTCACTTTCTCTCTCTCTTTCTCCCTCTCTCTTTCTCCCTCTCACTTTCTCTCTCTCTCTTTCTCCCTCTCTCTTTCTTCCTCTCACTTTCTCTCTTTCTCTTCCTCTCACTTTCTCTCTTTCTCTCCCTCTCTCTTTCTCTCTCTTTCTCTTCCTCTCCCCTCTCTGTCCCTCTCCCCTCTCTGTCCCTCTCCCCTCTCTGTCCCTCTCCCCTCTCCCCCCCCCCCCTCTCTCTCTCTCTCTCTCTCTCTCTCTCTCTCTCTCTCTCTCTCTCTCTCTCTCTCTCTCTCTCTCTCTCTCTCTCTCTCTCTCTCTCTCTCTTTTTTTTGATATATGACAATGAAATATACTTATCATGTGTGTAAATTCAAGCTCTTGAAGACCAACTTGAAAAATCCTATCCCTATTTGTGGCTATGGGGAACAGACATGCTGAAACTTCTGCAGCTTTTAGAGGTTAAAGGATAAGTGGATAAAGAAAAATGCTGTACAGATGTTCATGTATAATTCAAGTTTAGATTCCTATTTTGGGTAGGTGCATCGCCATTTTTTGTGAATCCTACTCATTCTCCACCTTCGGACAGATTCCTTAACCCATTCACGCCGGTTGACGTGATACCACGTATCGTGGTTTTCGCGTCAGACGCCCTGGACGAGCTATGAGGGGAAGGCGCGCGCTCGGGTAGAGTGAGCGGGCAACCCAGGCTTGCGGCTTGTGTGCCCGAGAATCTCGATGCGTTAGGTTTATGCATTCGAGAACCCCGGTATTGCGACCGCGCAAAGCCGGAACGGCCCCGGCGTGAATGGGTTAATGTATATCATTTTTCATTGTCTTTAATGATTTCCACTGTCTCTCAGTGCAATGAGTATTTTTTCCTTGCTGTTTATCTGTTTGCTTCCCACAGACTGGGCCCAGACAAGCCAGGAGGACCTCCAACGCAAAGCCTGATGGGGATGCGTGGCCCTCCAAGCCTGCCCCAGTCTCCCATCCCTACCCGTTTAGGAAGCCCGTATGTGGATCAGCGAATACTAGGTAGGATTGGATATTTCCCCACCATGAAGATCCTTTTTGTGTGTGTATGTATGTGTATGTAAACATATGTGAAAGAGAGAGAGAGAGTTGCAAAGAAATTGGAAGGCAACCTGTGCTGATGGCTGACAGTTCTGCAATTCAGAGCAGCCGTGCTAGTACAGGGACACGTTGCAGCTGTTGCACATAGTTTAGGTTACCTTCCTCTTCCCATTGAGTGTCAAGGATATTTTTCTGTCATTGGACATTGAATAGGAATATCACCCATGGAATAATAGAGAAATATAGCATGCACTATGCCCTACCATCAAATATGCCTTGACACCCATTGTCATGATCAAAGTTTGATCTCCATTACATTGTTGACCTCATCCTCAATGACTAATAGAAATAGGTGAAAATCTGTAAGATGTAGCTTTTCTAGCTCAGTAAAACCATTTTATCCCTCAATCCTCCCTTTATGCTGGATGGTCCCCTTAACCTTTTGCTAATAGGCCTGTTTTGGCTCCTAATGATCTAGCATGGTTATTTAAAATGCGTTAGCCTAAAACCTCAAGCTACTTGCCTGCTCTGGCTGTAGTTAAGTGCTACATGCCCAATCACACGACACACCAGCCATAAGGAAAGCCATGACAAAATATGTGATCCTTGGCGGCTGGTACTGCCACCACTCACTTGTCACATAGCATTAACGGGTTAACAATGACTTGCAATTAATTTCAATATCTTACTCCTCCTAATGAAATTCTAATTTCCTGTTTGTAATAAGCTCTTAGATCCCTTTTTTTCTATTATAGATTAGATCTTGTTTGAAGCATATAACATTTTATTAATATCATTATTCTTGACATCACTCTTATTCTAATGCAGGTACTCCAATTAGTCACGGAGGGCAAGTGGGTCAGCTGACGCCAGGCACCCCCATTCAGCCCGGCAATCAGTCCTTGTATAGTAATGTTGCCTTCACTCCAAGCAGGGACCAGACCAGCCTCTTGAGTCACGACACTTCCTTACAGACGTATGTGTAATTTCTCCTTTATACATTTGTTATAGGTGTTTCGTAGCCATGCTGTATAAAAAAAAATTCTTTTTAATTGCCGGATTATGCATACCATTAGAGATTCACTCTATTACCAAAACAACTTAAAATAGTATTACTATAGTATCAAAGAGTTAACAACTGTAATATTGTTACAGGTCTCTATGTGATACCCTAGAGGATTCTTGGGTCACTGTGTTTGGCTTCCCGGCAGCCGCTGCTTCATACATCCTGACACAGTTCACACAGTTAGGAACCATTGTAGAACACCGGAACCCAGGAACGGGTAACTGGATGCATCTGAAATACCAGGTTGGTTCAGATGTTGCCAGGTAACAGTAAGAGTGCTGTACTACATTTCCTTTATTATATTATTCAAGACTTTGCTATTCTTAATGCTGTAATCTAGTGCAATATGTGTTCTTTTCATAAGACTTTTATGAGTGAACTTGTTGTTTTGTGTCTGCATTTATTATCAGCTTGTAATAAGAACTCTGATACATTATGAGGATGTTTGTATTAGACAAGATATTCAGTGAAATGATAGATGGATATCTTCATCAACAATTTTTGTTTTTATTCAGTGAAGAACAACATTGGCATACATTGGTCATTAACCAAATTCTCTTTTCCTTTATAAACATTCAGACTAAATTACAAGCCAGAAAAGCTCTGAGCAAGAACGGAAAAGTATTCAGTGGCAACATAATGGTTGGTGTTGTGCCATGCAGTGATAAGGTGAGTTTAGGTGTTTACTGTCATTATCCATTGGTTGAATCAAATGTTTTAATGCAAGGTATCATTGCAGATAATTCATGTAAATGTAGCAATTTGGGTAGACATTTTGGGGCATTATTGAATTTTTATTTTATTTTCCTTCTTTCAGGCAATTACGGGAGATAAGGAAAATATGTCAGCAAATTTGAGTAATGTATTATCTCCTGACTCGAGCATGGTAGGAACCCCGAAGTCCAATATGCGGCCACTAACGCAGGCTTATCAGACAGCTCATGCAGAACATGAGGTGAATATTCTTATTTTTGTATATTTTCTCTTTTGTTTGTTTATGTTTTTGCCTATATAAACACAAATGAAAAGACACACCATAATATGTAGAGCTGGGGATCCACTAGCTTTATCTGACGGGGACCAGTGAGCATCTTTTATCAAATATTATTATTTTGTGTGTTTTCCCTCATATCCCTTTTCCCCTCAGAAATTCCCCTCATACTTTGTCCTCTCATTTTGTAAAGAAATTTGAGCAGGGATTCAGAGATCACCACTACAGACTTTATTTACTTAGTTTGGGTATGGTAATATAGGTTGAAAATAAATATCTTTTAAGGGAAAGAAGAAAAGATTGATCAAGGCTAAAATAGAGTAAACAATATCAAGAAATAGATATGGATGTGATAGCAGTCAGAGCAGTATACAACATCAAATTTAATATTTTATACATTTTGTGTTTTCTGAACATACATATGGACTGGTTATAAGAAATACAATCCGTAATTTCCTATCTACCTGTTCTTTTCTCCAAACATTTGTTGCTCGTGGTAAAATGTTCTAATCTTGTATTCCTGATCTCTCTTTCTTCAGGTTGTCCCCAAAGTCAACACACCAAAGAAGAATGACAGTATAGTTTCCAAAGCCATGCAGCATATATTTGGATTATAATGAAAGAAAGATTATTTGCTTTTGCCAGGGGATTTTTTTAATGTGTGACAAGATCCAGTTATTTGGCAGTCAAAGAAGTCTTTTTTTATATAAGATTGAAAGCTTCTGCCATATGTAAGAACTTGAATATTCATATTCAACTTTTGATAACTTATTATATCGTTGATATCTTATGTGTAACTGTCTTGGGGCAACAGTTTATTTTTTCCTTGTTTTAATGAATTCATTTTACTTTCAACAATCTCTGAAATAAAAATGCTCCTAAATCACATGTAAACGAACAATAAAGCTGTTTTAATATATATTTTATCTTTGATGCTTCATATCTTACAAATAGGAATTAATTCAATCCCACCAAAGCCACAGATGAATGCATGGAATGATATCAATGAAATATAGACAGATGACTGATTGACAAATGGATTTACCAAGACCAAAGAAAAGAACATAGACTGCTAGCATTTTTGTAAACCATGGGAATGAAGGACACACTAATATGAATGTATATA
>BOPN01000214.1:165539-175539 GCA_017312705.2 Penaeus japonicus
TTTTTGATATATTAAACTTATATATCAGCCATTTTATCATCTTTACTTTTTCGTAAGTACTTACTTAACAGACTACATTCTAAAATTATGTTTTTTCATAAACAATAGTGGCAATGATAATGCTAGATAAAGTAATAGCCGGGATGATGATAATCATGATAGTAATAGTAGTAATGATATTTTAAAAAAAATAATAAAATAAAATAAAATAAAAACTAACATTAACAGGTGAGGTCTAGTCGGTCTAGTGATTGACTCCTTAACAAGTTATATATGTGTAAAAAAATGTCAAAAGTCTCAGGATGAATTAAGATATACAAAACATTAAAGTAAGATAACAGTGATATAAAAACAGAAAGGAAGCCTAAGAACAGAAATAAAAACCTAACTCAAATAATAGCATAATTTACTATACACAACCCAAGAAAAGTAACAGGCTAATTAATCAATGCCTCAGCTATGTAAGAGGAGGATTTAAAAGAAAATGTAATTAGAGCAACTACCAAACTAAATTCAGATTAATAGCAAGAGAAGATCAAAATACTCCCGTAATACATGGAAAGGAATACATACATACAAGCCACTCGTTAGTTTTAATTAAATAGATATTACCAGATATGTACAATGGAAATGGGAATGTCTTCAGGTTAGTGCAAAGAATGCTTTATACATCACTATAATCAGTTCAAAAATGTTTTAATTGAGAACTTTCAATACCATGATGAACACAAAAGTTACATTTTCATTGTCTATCAATTTTCTGCAAGCACAGAGCATACCAGAAATGAAATTGAGTGAATGCCAGAAATATAACTGCAAAGCGCGACAAAGCCAAAATCGCAATGTATGCCAGAAAGGAAACTACAGAGCAAACCAGAAATGAAATCAAAGAACAAAACAGAAATTAAACCAAAGAACAAAACAGAAATGAAACAAAGAACAAAACAAATGAAACCAAAACAAAACAGAAATGAAACCAAGAACAAAACAAATGAAACCAAAACAAAACAGAAATGAAACCAAGAACAAAACAGAAATGAAACCAAGAACAAAACAAATGAAACCAAGAACAAAACAAATGAAGCCTTATGGCACCAAAGACACCACCAAGTATCCAAAAAAATGCCACAATAGAAGATGATAATCGAAAGCCTCAAAACACCATGAATTCAAATAGAAAAAAAGTAGGGAAAGTGGAGGAAAAACAACTGTGGGTTCAGATATTGGGATTCACCATACCATTACTTAAGCCCCTCCCGCCAAAACTGTATCCCTCTAGTACCGCGAGCCAGCTACTTCTTCTATATTGGGTAAGCCTTCCACTATCTGCTCTGATATGTTTGCGAGAGAATCGGAGGCGTATTTGAATAAGTTTTGTCTGTTTTTGTGTCTGTTTCAGTCTGAAGGAAAAAATGTAAACAAATGTGGAATGTTGTCGTGGATCCATTCAAGCAAATCTCTTACACATCTGATCTACTTCGAGTTTGGTTTTGCATTCCAACTATTTTTTATGCTTTCCATTCCAACTTTTCATTTGTTCCAAAATAATGTTGGTCCATGAAAAAGTACAGAAATATTCATAATAAGTGGAATATTACAGCTTAGTTCCATTGATCTCTTTTTTTACGTACTTATATTCCATTATAGTACTTTTAAAGATATTGAAAACCCATTACAAATTAGTCAAACAGAAATGCCGACACAAGTCCAATATATTTATTAATCTATAAAGACAAAAGAAACCAAAAGTCTCGTCCCTTTTACCTCTATAAATGACAGCAATCCCTTGTTTTGGCCATGTATCCCCATGTCCGCCACCCTTGACCCATTGCTGACGGGTGGCATGACAGTCAAGACATACATGTCAATAGTCGCCGTTGCATATTTGACGTTAGTGGAGAGTGGGTCGCTGTATTTCTCTATTACACTATGAATAATAACTATATTTAGTGAATGACGATGACGACAACTGCAACCATAATTACTATAAGCACTGAAACAGCCTGTCAGCGCCCTCATGTGACCTGCGCCGCCTTCTCTGCCTCGTCACTTGATTTTCCCAAAGCCGCAGCTACCGCCGTCACTTACATGGACATTAGAAGCAGCAGATCCTCCTCGTTAATGTGACAGGGGTGATCTGGGGAGGCCTTTGCGTCGCCCTTTGGTTTAAGACCACTTAATACCCCTTTCCCACTAACACGGTGTGACCTGCGGTGCTTTGTGGTGGGAGAACCGCATAACACCGTGATACCATCGCAAGCACCGCGTACCACCTCGGGTTGCTCGTCTGCGGTGGAGCTCATCTATGTTAGCACGGCTAGTAACCGCGATGCCACCGTGACAACCGTATCAACACTGTCCTCACACTGTACTCACCGTGTTGATGTCGTATGGCTTCGCAAAGGTAGGGAGGTCCAGTAGTCTGGTCTGGAGCGTCCTTTGGGAGCAACTCTCTTCTCCAGAACTTCTTCATTCCGGGCCTACCGAAGTTTACTTGTGAGCTCCCGTATTTGCATGGAGGATGAGCGCCGATTTACCTTCCCTCGCACTAGGCAGGTTCAGGTGGTAAGGTAAGGTGGTGTCTTCCACAGAACTCCGATCCCTTAGTTAGCACTAGAGAGCGCAACCAGACTCCCACTAGGGGGAGGGTACGAGGAATATATTTAACGTTAAGAAACCCAAGAATTATTGACTCTCCAGCTACCTTTCCTCCTTCTCAACGAGGGAAGGTGACCTCTGATTTGTCCAAGACCTTGAAAAGAATCCCCAAAATGACAGGCCTGTGCGACCAGTGATTGATATCCTACCTGAGGATGCAAGGATTCTCAATGCTGTTTGAATGAAAATCGGTCTTTTGCTCTAGAATGTTAACTCTTTCATAAAAAAAAAAAAGAAAAAAAGTCCTAGATGGTCAAGCGAGTGGCGATTTTTATTCTATCCAAAAATTGCGAGATGGTTGTCTTCTGTTCAAGTATAATCTAAGACCCAGGTTAAGGAGTCGAGGTCGATGGAAGAAGGCGAAACTCTCGAGCCCATGAAGGACCAAGGCGTAATGGAAACTCTGAACGAGAAGGAGCGAATCAAATCTGGATTGAATTTTCTAACTTTTGCTTCAAGTAAAATTCTAAAAAAAAAGGTCAAAATTAGATATGAACTAGTCTAAATGCAACCATGAGCTGTTTCAGGTGCCTACAATTCGATCACACCTCATCACGATGCATTGTAACAACGACATAGAAATTTGCATCGGTAAATGCGTTGGCACTCGCGAAACAACTAATTGCTCAGAGAATACTCGCAAGTGTTAATTATGGAGGTCCCCATCAATCGGCCTTTGCTGAATGCAGCAATCTTAAGGAGAACTGAGACAATGGCATACATGAGACAGCTTGATGTCAGTTAGCATGAAGCCAAGAGGAAAGTACAAAGTTTGACAAACAATACTTCCTCTGCTGCAGCAGTAACTAACAAAAGTCTCAGTGCAAGCAGTGTGAAACGTGAGCTAGCAGCCAAGTATGAAAAAAAAATCTGATTTGAAGAATACAGGTAAGGAAATGATAAGTCAAATTAAAAAAAACTGAATCTAAACAAATATGCTGAATCGACCCAGCAAAAACATCGTATGAAGCAGGAGACTAAAACACGTTCCAGATTGCACCTCCTCGTCCACGCGATTCCTGTTAGTTATTTTTTTATGATAAGAATAAATCACTATCTACTGCAAGCAATGGGGAACTGGACATAGAAACAACCGTTTCAAAAAATCTCCCGAGAGAGGCTCTTGGGGGAGCGAAGGAGAGGAGGATGCACCTTCCTCCCATAAAAAGAAAATTAAAACTGGTAGCCAAGGCACATCCAGACCCCATAAAACGTAATCCTCGAATTGTCAAAGTCTTCGATAGAAAATGAATAATCTTAAATTACTAGCTTCGTCCTATGCTCCTGATATTGTAGCTCTTCCAGAGACTCATTTAAACGACCTAGTCTTGAACCGCCGAGGAACTACCATTTACGTAGGAAAGATCTTTCACTGAAGTAACGATTAATTCTACTTTGGAATATGTTGAATGCAAAATCAAATCAAATAATGTTTCTAACTATGTATTCAATTTATTGCCTATCTAATAATATGGTGATTTATGGTGAGCTTTTTGATCTTCAGGATAGATTGCCAGATAATTAAATCTTTTTATACTATATTTATGCTCACCATACGTTATGGATTACCGTGCGAGTGGATGGTAGAGGTGAGCGATTGATGAAGATAATCAATGATTTTGATCTTTTAAACGATGGTAGTCCCACGCGGGTGGGCGATAATACCGGCAATTTGAACCAATTGATCACTAGTCTCTTCAACACAAGCAGCCAAGCGCCTGTGGCACACCATTGGCCACTCGTTATGAAGCGATCATCTTCCTATTTGCATTCAGCATTCACGCGACGCCACAAAAACGCCTCCAGGTCATAAATTTAATGTAAAGAGAACAGAATGAGTCGTCTGCACAGGGAGCGTCAAGCTAGAAGTCATGGGAGAAACCATTGATGATAACGAAGACAATATTAAAAATTGAATTTCAGATGCAGCAATGGGAACCATTCCCAATACTTCGACAGACGGCGTTAAGCATAAAGTTCCTTGGTGGACACAGATTGCTTAAAAGCAAATGAGAACTTTTCCATCTACAAACTAGCGAGAGGTATGGCTCCTAAAACAATCAGACAAGCCAAAAAAGACACCAGGCGTAGCTTTGTCTGTACAAACAGCAGTACAAATGTTTTAGAGGTCTGGTCCACTGTTAACAAAATCAATAGAAAAAACAAACATCTTGCAAAATTATAAACCTCTTACAAAGGGAGCAAATTTCGATTCACTTAGAGACATTGTTAATGTACTCGCCAGGCCGTTTTCTTACACAAACAGCTCAGATAACTACCATCCTGTATTCCTGACCGAAAGGGACGTCAACCGGCTATATGATTTTGACTTTGCCATATGAAATGACTTAGATTACAGTCAAAATCTAACTATGGATGAATTATTCTGAGCCCTTGGAACCTGCAGAGAAACGTCACCAGGCCCTGATGAGGTTTGATATGAGTGTGTTTAATGATATTTGGAAAAGCTAGACTTTTTCTTATCCATGGCACTTCGCCCACATCATTCCCTCAATTTCTTACCGCCCTAACACGTTCACAAGTTGCTTCTGCAAGGTCTTTGTCTGAATAATTAACAGTAGATTATTGAATTTGCTAAATTCCAGGAATCTACCACTTGACGAGTAGTGCGGGTTCCGAAAGGGGCGTCAACCGGCTAGTAAAACTAGAAAGTCATTTGAGGAATTTGCAAAAAAAAAAAAAAAAAAAAAAAAAAAAAAAAAAAAGTATCTTTAGATATAGAAAAAGCCTTCGGCATGACTTGGTGATATAGCATACTCATCAAACTTTATGCTTTCGGATTACGAGGAAACTTGCCTTGCTTTATAAAAGGGAGGAGGTGGCACTGGCCCGCATTGGGGTCAGTGCCTAACGCCACACACTTTACTCCCTATATCGAAATGAATTATATTCATTTAATGCTATAAATTATATAATTCATATATAATAAATGAATAAATGATATAATATCAATATTAATTATATAAATGCGCCCACTGGAACATCAACATTTCAATCGCCCACCTTCAATAATAAAAGAAAAAATAAAGAATTACCTCCCAGTGAAAGTAATAAATTTACACCCTCAAATTTACAAGCAAATGATGGCTTTCACCTACCTTTTTATTTGTGTTTTTTTTTTGCATTCTACTCTTAGAATATTTTTAGCCATTCTGGTCAAATAGGACGCGGTTATGGTTTAAATCATATACAGAGCAAAGAAGGAATTATCATTATGAAAATGGGTGAGACATCTTGTTCTTTGGTCTTCATTTAATAATATAAATGGAACGGAGTGGGCATTTTCTTTAACTCTATTAAGCACGTACTCAACATGATTAACAGCATGCTAATAGAATATATATTAATGGAAAAGGGAAATATCCGTAGAAAACAAAGAATTAAAGTTTATTATAAAATATTTCAAGGTGAATTGATATCCTATAAGCACGGATTTGATCAAATGAAAACACTAAAGAGAAACTGGAT
This sequence comes from Penaeus japonicus, assembly GCA_017312705.2. Lineage (NCBI taxonomy): Eukaryota > Metazoa > Arthropoda > Malacostraca > Decapoda > Penaeidae > Penaeus > Penaeus japonicus. Next base: position 171,687 of record BOPN01000214.1, read on the forward strand.
TATATGAGGAATATAACAGTTTAAGGGCAAGATATAACCGTTTTTTCAAATTTTAAACATGAACTTGTTTTTTTTAATAACCGTTTTTTTTATTTTAAACATGAACTTGTTTTTTTAATAACCGTTTTTTTTTTTTTTTTTTAACATGAACTTGTTTTTTTTTTAATGAATTGCAAATTCTAACCAGATAAGATTAACGAGTCCGCCTAGTTAATCCTGCGTAGGGAAACACTTATTTTTACATGCAGACTTTACACTTATTTTACACTTATTTTTACATGCAGACTGATACACACACACACACTTCTACTATCTCGCAAATACATGGGCGTTGATCCCTAAGCTGCTTTATTTTTTGTTAGATTTATTGGCTATCAACCAACGGCATAATATGACTGTGGTTATTACAATCTGCGAGGATAAGATCGTAAAATTTTGTCGCCTTTAAATAAAAAGGTAATTACGGATGATAAGTTTTGATGGAGTGAAGTCTAGATTTTTAAAATCTGAAATACATATTTTGACAATTTTGTCTCTTATTGTATTTGTATGTTGTTAGCCGTCTGGTAGCTCAGTGGTAGCGTGTCGACTTCACATCCCCGTGGTCGGCAGATCAAGCCCCGTCCAAGCTCGTGAGCTTCCACTGTCACCTGGCGGTCACTGACGTAGCTGGGCACTGCGTTGGGTAAGGACCAAGCTCAGATCGAGTCGACACTCGTTGGCACATTTTCTCACGAGTCGGCACACGCTGGCACAGGCGGGCTCGCGTCACTGCATACAAGCCCGGCGTAGCATCTGCTCCGCAAATCTGGCTTATCCTTATCCTTGCATATTGCCAGTATATGCTGGGTCGATGGAGCAAAGGCAGCATTATAGAGGAAAACTTTTTAAATTTAGGGGTATCCTATATTCAAAAAGTTGATGATTTCAAAATACAACCTTCATCTTTCACATCTTTCTCGGAATCCTTGCACATTCACAAAGTAAAAGCAGAGCTGAATACTGCCTATTCTGCTATGCAACTCTTTAGGGTATATTTGTTGCCGCAATAACCCTGTTATTGGTGTATTTCCCTTGTTATTATCATTCTTTTTTACTTGGTTATACGTTCTCATCCGTTGTGTTTTCGTTTAATTTAATCCACTTTTTGTTTATGTATAGATGGATTTGTATGAACCTGTTGTTAAGGTACAATCCCCAAACCTAATTGCAATATTACTATTTTGCAAGCACTGACGAGAAAGGCTTGCTCTTCGAAATGTCCGAAGAAATAAAGGTGCTTGAAGAATATCGTGTTTACTACCGGCTTGGCCCTCCTCTTCATTTTACGATTCCGGCTTCCACGTGGAAGGATTATCACGTAGTTCCGCCAATCAGGTGACTTCTGGAATGCAGGTCAGGGAGGTACAAACGGCCAATTGTGTCTTCAGTGAGGTTTACATGTGTCTTCTCGAGATGCTCTACAATGGCTTTGGTTTCCCGAGAATGCGCAGCCATCGGTATACAGGGAATATATGCGATTTGATTATAAGTCAGAAAGAAAGTTGTTGTCAAGGTGCCTTCTTGTTGGACCCTGTTTGTCTCGACGAAAGTGGCCGAGAAAGTAACACTGTCAGAAAATCATTGGACAGAAAGTTTTTTCCGAGATGAAAATTTAAATAAAGCAAGTCGAATTTTCACGAAATCGGAAAACATAAAGCATTGAGGATAGACCTTATCGCAAGGACATTATATAGGATTTTTCTATGCTCTTAAAACGCTGAAATCAAAAAGTGTTATTTGAGAATAAGAACTCTCGAATTGCTATGGCCCATCGTGCTGCCCCCAGGAGCTTATACAAAAACGATCGGAATACTTGTTACATGGAGTAGTAAGGAAGTAAATGCGTATCGACATGTCACGTCATGTCACATTTATAGAGGAAGTCTTCTGGTGCAGGTTTGTCGGCGTAAGGGTTCCACTTTGGATGAGAGAGTCACAAACCTAAATGCAGGATTTCTTCATGCCAAAACAACCAATTTTGAAGGATATTAGAGCATGACATGGGCTAGTCAACCACCTTCCTTTTGAAAACCTTGGCAATGACACCATTTCAGGATCTCATGAAACCAAGAAATTAACAGATATTGTAGGACAGCAAGTTAAGGAGACTTTTTAAAGAGGACAAGGAATCATCTGTAAGCTTATCAAGGAGAGATTAAAGTACTATGGCCAGATACAGCCCACAGTGGTGGTTACAGATTACAAAGGGATATTGGAGCTGTCATGTCCCATCGGCATTGTAGCTACATATCAACAGACAATCCCACTGGGCAGGAAGGGGAGACAAAAGTTGCCTGCAGACCACAAGGCCTCAGTTCATCTGTTTGAGGACTCCGCATTTAAGGGTATTGTGAATCCCCGACTTTTCAGGCTTGAAGTGAAGACACGTCAATTTAGATTTGCCGTCAAATTACACAGTTGTCAACTGATCACAATAGCCAACCTTGGTAGAATCGCACGAGCCAGATATGGATGACTTCATAAGAGAAGACAGCAGCAAAATGGGAAGCATGATGGTGGCTGTGATTAACTGAGACACCATTGACATGGATTACAACGCATTAAGGGAGACGGCGGCAGACGATATCAGTATCTGGCATCGATAATGTTTTTTGACACGATGCTCAGAACAAGGCAAACATGGGGGCTGATTTGGAGCACCATCGGGGGTCTTGTACCACCTGCGAGAAACATTCGCCATCCCAGCCACAAGAGCCAATGAGGATGTGACTTTCCTGCCAGAATAACCAGGCAGGCAACAGACGGATAGTGTGGCCACACCACAGCAGCAATACCTGGCGCAAGGCACTGATATTGCATATCATGTGACCTAAGGCACTGATTATACTCTTCTATGTAATTCAATGGCATAATGCTGACAGTCTGTTTGACCTGACGTTTCCTGTTTCCTATGTCCGCTTCTGCCTCTAACTATGCAGCCATCCCCAGCAGCTGTATTGGCTAGTGGAAGGCCTAGGGCATAGAAAGTAGTCCATGAACCGCACATAAGCCAGGACAGAAGGAACCCAGAGAGAGAAGGCACACGGACAGAGAGAAGAACAGGTAGAGTGAACTCTGACCCCCGACCCTCAGCCGGATCCAAGTGTATTAACCGATTCCACCAATAAAAAACATGACACATGAACGTCTGTCTGTCTTGCCCACCGGGCAAGGCTAGTGGATCACAACCTCTAGCAGCTAGTGGATTACACACTGGAGGTACAAATTGAGGGCGAGATAGCACGCTATGGCAAGGACGTATGTCAATCCGTACGACAGAGCCAAAGTGAGGAAGAAGGGGCTTCCATATCTGGTGGAATGGCTGGCATAAAAGTGCTGGACTCTGTCGTGCAAGCATGAGATGGGACAGAAAGGATTTCAGAGAAGCGATCCTTCAGACAATGGCAGTATACAGTAGCGCCTGATGGAAGTAGTTGAGCGGCACAGAGGAATAGACAAGGCCTTTGAAAAGTAAAAACATCAGAGTCAGCTACTCTATACGACCAGTAAAATGTGGCCATTGAGGTCCTTTTACCACCCCAATTTGGCGTTTGGTGCGTATTGTAGCAATTGGTCTCTATCTTTCGAAAGATTGACAGGGGACACCACGTGAAGGTTTGCCATTGAGGTATTAATCAGCCACCTGGCATGCACACAAAATTCACAAGTTTAACCTTATCTTGCAGACTGTTGCATATGATCCAGCGAGTGGCGTCGACCAAGACATTTAAAGTCACACGACCTAATAAGACAACAGACTTTTTTGTATTTTTCTATGATTCATATGGATACTAGTGTTGGACTATTCAAA
>BOPN01000214.1:218039-221293 GCA_017312705.2 Penaeus japonicus
GTCAGCTGGTGTCTCATTTTGGGCCGCTTGTGTTTTTGTTTTTTTTCCTGGTGCCTTTTTCCACCAAAATGTAGTCGTCACGCAAAATTTGACTAATCTTATTAAAAATTTGACTAATCTTATTTTTCATACTATCTGAGTTTCCAGCAAGTATATCAAGTAGGGACTTTGATCATCGTGTAGCCCACAAATACTCCCTCCTACTCCTCCATCTGTTATTCATAAGCAAAACACTTTATTTTGTAGATATAGGAGTTGACAACCAAAATGCCATTAATCTTGCCAGGAATCCTTTTAAATACCAAAGATCAAAGCACATTGACATCCTTTACTATTTAATTATAGATGAAACAAAGATGGGAAATGTAGATTTATTCTATATACCTACCAGAGAAAACCCAGCTGATATATTTGCCAAACCGGGATCTCAAAAGGTGTTATAACCCATCTTTAATTAGGAGGGGGTGTTGGAATAATTAAAGATTATACTAGGATAAGGATGATAATACTTTTATATCTACAAGTTATACCTCAAATGAATACCTCATGTTAAACTTTGCTACTCATAACAATGTAAGTTTTCTCTTATAAAGTGTAATGCAACCAACCACTGTGTTTCTCTGATCCCCAACTCATTTATCTGTACAGTGATAAGCCAAACTTTTTAGATATACTTTTTTCCCACCACCTCAACAAATACAACTGATTTTTTTTTTTTTTTTTTACAGATGACTAAAACTGCCGCCTTAGAGGGGGCCTGTGATCCTGTAACCTGTTTTATGGCCAATAGTAAGTATAGATTCACTGATCTTTAGTGTATAAAATGGTGAAAATAAAAATAAACTGAGCTTTACTGTATAAAAACGTAAAAATAAAAGTAAACGGAGCTTTACTGATAAAAATAAACTGATCTTTACTGTATAAAAACGTATGAATAAAAATAAAAAAAGACCCACATATATTCTTATTCTCTAGGTCTGCGAGGTCTGAATTGGCAGTACGAGCCAGAGTTCAAAGTCCTCTACTTCACCGTCCAGCCGAGATGTGGATCGCAAGAGTATGTTTATCGATCGATCAACATGTGCAAGCGTTCTTCTCCCCATAAGTTCTGGTTTTCCATGGAGGCTCTTCGCGAAAGGCACCCGAATGCAAAGTAGGTTGAATCCAGCTGTGGAATCGTGGATTTGCTTTTGTTTCATATTTATATTTATCAAGTGTTCTTGCTTATCATTGAGAACGTTGAATCATTCCGAGTGCAGACACAACCGAAGTGTAAACCCTGTTCTTACAAAACTTTATTTTCATGATTCCCTCAGGATAATTCTGTCGGTGCACCAAGGAAAGGAGTATTTTTCGTACCACACAGTGTACCCGTGGCGGAAGGACCTATATGGAGCCATGGCCAACCTCTCTATCCAGGAGACTTTGGAGGTTCCTCAGCTGCTAGACCGCTACAGCGCTCTCTTTAGCAATGTCACCAAAAGTAAAAGTCGGAAGAAAAAGAGATGAGAGATGTTTTGTTTTGAGTTTAATTTTCTCTTAATTGTAAATCAGTGATGTTTAAAGAAAAATAGTCTGTATGCTGTCGATGTATATGCAATTGATGTTGCATTTTCGTTTATTTTACAGCAAAGAGTATTGTGTGTATATATAAAGTGAGTTATTAACGGATGGGAAGTGTGGAAATCCATTTCAAATATTTGACAGATAACGGTAATCAGGATTACCTTTCAAGATTCCATTAATACTTCCAGACGCTGCTGTAACATATTTTTATATTAGCTACTTGTGTAGGATTCGGTGTCAGGTAATGGTCATATATCTTCAATAAAAGCTATTTTACTATGGTTATTCACCGGTACTTCCTTTTTAACCATATGAATTTACACACTCACACACACACACACACACACACACACACACACACACACACATATATATATATATATATATATATATATATATATATATATATATATATATATATATATATGTATATATATTCATTTCTTTCTTTATTTATTTATATATATATATATATTTATATATATATATATATATTCATTTCTTTATTTATTTATTTATATATATATATATTTATATATTTTTTATATATTTATATATATATTTATATATTTATATATATATATATATATATATATATATACATATATATATACATACATATATACATACATATATACACACATACAGACATACATACATACATATATTTTATTTCTTTCGCTCGTCCTCCAACAAGTATCTTACCGAGGATAGATACGAAATTTACTACTGGATTATCTACAAATGATGACTACCCAGATACTTAATTAATGCTTTCTTTGTGATTTACCCCGTCATTTCCCTGATATACTTCATGCCCTCCCCTACTATCGTGGCATTAACAGTTCTAGAACCAGTCGTTTGCGATGGAAAACAATTGCAGGTTCACATATTATACATTGGGAAGAATTACAGAAAAAAAAATGAATTGCGAAATTCGATGGATGTAAGAAACTGGACATTTACGATCAGCCACTTTCGAATTGTATTAGGTATAAGGAAATATCCTCACTATTAAGAAACAGTATCATCACTAAACACAGGACTGATGGGGCTTTAGTGACACGAATTTTATTCATTTCAAGTTCGTAAGTTAGACGTACCATTTCGATTTGCAATTTCAGTAACTCACGCTCTTTAGCCCTGTCTTCCCTGTAAAATGCATTTTACTCATTCACTTAACCAGACACAGCATCACCCGAGAGTCCTAGTGCATCTATCTGTCTTCTTGTGTCTCAAAATCTGCCATCATAAATATTATAACAAAACGTAAAGTTCTTCACAAATAAAACCGTAGCACCAAAATCAGGGCGATGAGGGGAAGGCGGGCGGATTTCACCTTCACCTTTTCTCCCTATTTACATTTCTTTCTCAAAATGTATTACTTTCATTATAATTCAGGTAATTAATTCTTCCACTGCGTCCACTCTGACTGTAAAAAAAAAACAAAAACAGAAGTACCTATTTATGGGTAAGCATAAAAGGAGAAATCAATAATAAAGCAACTGACCAAAAACAAAAGAATGGCTGTCGGGGGAGTGACTGAGGGTAACCGAGGGGAAAGTCGACCTTTTGGCCACCGATGCCACGGCTTGAACGCAGGTCCACACGATATATAATACGCTATTTATATACGATATATAATTATGATATCCTATTCCTTTTGAATATATATATATATATATATA
>BOPN01000214.1:227206-242388 GCA_017312705.2 Penaeus japonicus
TATATGTATGTATGTATGTATGTATGTATGTATGTATGTATGTATGTATGTATGTATGTATGTATGTATGTATGTATGTATGTATGTATGTATGTATGTATCTATCTATGTATATATATATATGTATGTATGTATGTATATATTACAATTATGACTACTAGCATTGTCTTAATATTCACCAAAATAGGTTGTTTCAAGTCTTAAACATAGCCGACGCCACTCTCCAAGCACCAGGAGTAAGGCGCCCATCCGCGGTCATCTTCAGAGAGCGAGAACACAAGATGGCGTCCTTCGGCTCTAAATTACCGGCGATGCAAGATGTGCAGGCAGGAGAAATGGAGGGTGATGCAGACCACGTTCGATCCCTTCAATTTGCCTCTTTGCTTTGTGATCTGGGGCAATCGCAGTCGCAAGCATAGGTCTAATTCCTCTTCCCATATCTTTTTTTTTTCTTTTTTTTTTATTAGGGATGGTTATTTTTTCGTATTTGTAAGTTTAAGTATATACATATGAAAAATGACTTTTTTTTTCTCCAATAAAACTAATACTTCTATCACACTTGAGTATAAAGAACATAATGACCCTACTATACTTCAATTTTAATCCAATACAACATTGATAAACACTCTCAGATCGCATATACAAGTCTCATAAGATGGCAAAACAAAACAAAAAATGAGCACAAATATTGCTCCAATGTTGTATTCGAGTTAATAAAAAAGCGCGAGAAGTTGCTGGCTACCAATTAAGTAATTTTTTTCTCGTCTGCAACGGGTTGATAAGGTAGGAATATATGCACAGGGCCACTGCTAGGTCATGTGAACGGGCCGAAAGGAATCAAATGTATTGCATTTATTTCCCCCCGTAATATTATAAATCTATAGATATTATCTCTCCTTCGATAGGATTTTAACCAATACTAAAAATGTATATACTTATAGAAATACACTTGATTATTGAGAACTCGTCACATCAACAGCTAGGGTATTAGCGGGAATATACATTTCAATACGTGTTTTTTATGGAGCTTACAAATACCAAAATTCAAAATTTTCCACCTAAAAGTGATGAGCCAAAGAATTAAATGCAGACTAATTTCTGGAAAGTTAGTGCTCTCAAGATGACTACTACAATATACTTAAAGTTTTCAAAGTTGAAACATCTGTTTGCAGCTGACAGTTTTATACACCGAGAACACACTCAACATCGCACGACACGACAGGTGCATACAGGAATGCCGTCAAATTAGGAGACAGTTGCTTCACGTATTCGTCTTTCTCAACGTTATTCCCTTTATCAGACAATAATTGATTAATGATTTTCAGACTAGAGTATCCTTTGTTCTTAGTACACTGTTAAATTTATCCGCAAATGTTTCCTCATATAATGCATTTAAGTTTACCTTGACAACCATTTGCAGTGCATTAGAAAGTGCTAATCCTCTCTTCTCTAGTTTTCCAATTACAGTTGATATTATGGTAAAGTTGTTCTTCACTGAGCTGCTTAGTCCACATCGGATCATAGCGGAGGCGTCTGAGCTTGAGGGCCATAAAATAAACCCTTCACCGTTCAGTGATATGTCATACGAAGAAAGCATATGCCCAATCAACCGGACATATGCTCTATCAACAGGGCATATTCTCTTTAAAATAAAAGTTTGTTGAATATATGCAATATGCATTTAAAAATAAATGCATGCAACATACATGCTTCATGCCGTCACAAGCCTATTAATAACTTAGATGACAATAAACTATGGCTATTGCCGAGACGTTAATTTACTCTTCCATATTGCTGGCACAGCTAAAATTGTTAAATAAATTGGTAACGGAGGTTTCATGGTTTCATTTGTGAAATATATGTTTATTTTCTTGTCTTTAATTCGAAGCATGCCAAAAAAGTGCATGTTCGCATATGTATGAGAGGAGAAGGGGGGGTGCGCTGGGAATCTACCTGGAAGCAAAGAGGACGAAAATAAAGTTGTAAATATGCATCCTCGATGAATACATCTTTATTTTGAAGCCGCAAAGAATAACGAGATGTCTCAGGAAAGAGGGAGGAGAGAAAGAACGAAAAGAATGGGGGAGGAGAGAAAATATTCAAATTTATCAATTTTTTCACTTTTGCATGATTGTGATTTTTCAACTGCTTAGTAGTGTAGTACATCATGTACAATCCACTATCAATATTTTACCGTTTTCAGGGCAGGGGTAACTTTATTACAATGTTAAAATGTGGTCCCTGAAAAATGTATTCATAGACCAGTTTTCAGAATTTAATATATAATTTCCTTCAATTATAGTACAACTGGCAAATTCTTGCTACATTACTTTAACCCTATGAGACATTATTGGGAAGTTTCCATTTCCTTTGGCACTGAATAAAAAAAAAAATTATAATTAAGCTCCAGGAAATGCACAGCATTAAACTTTATAAAAGTATAGGAAGTGAAAAGCAATTTTTAAGTTCCCGTTCTTTATTGCATCAGGAAACCATTGATCTAATCAGATTCGCCTTCACCGTCATCAGCCTTTCCGCTTCCCTTGCGGAGGTTCTTCCTCTTAACGCGGCCAGGGCGTCCACCACCGAACGGACTCTTGAGGGAGAAGTCAATGTGCTTCTGGGAGTCGAGACGTACAATGAATGAGGGAACATTCACGACCTGCTTGCGCACCCTGGTAAAATAAATAATTGGTTACTTGTAAAACCCTACCACATTCCTGTAATATTAGTTCAAGGGAATACCATTTCATACTACTTGCATTCACATGCATTTAAGGTTTGCCCATGCAATATCCCTAAAATGATTCAAGAGTTATGTTGAAAAATACTATGCTAACACTAGCTCAAAATATCTAATAAACAACCGGTAGACAGGTTTAAGCAGCAACACATTTTTTAAAAATTTAAAAATTGGTCAAGCTGATATAGTAGTGCTTTTAACTTTTCTTCTCTAAAACATCGAGAAAGCAGCTCACCATCATCAGAAGCTCTAGCTTCTATAAGGTTTGTGAGGACAGCTGTTTCATCACAAGTAAATGAGACGTTGCTAGGATATACCTAGTCAAGTGGCCTCTAGAAATAACTGAGCATAAATATACCAAGTGTGGGAGGGTTGACCAATGAAGTCACAGAAATGGTCTCACCTGCAAGTAAAAAATACAATCCACCTGGTACCCCTAAAAGTTTCCAATCGCCATTCATGAACATTTAATGGTTCTTGCTACAATCCTACTGTAACTGGTGACATTTCCTAATGATTTACCTGATGTGGCCCTGCTTGATGAGGACACGTGCGTGATGGATGGACTTGGCCAGTCCAAGCTTGAAGACCTGTGTCTGCAGGCGGCGCTCCAAGAAGTCCTCGTTCTTCAGACCCAACACGTAATCAAGCTTCATGCGGGACTCCTCCAGGACACCAGTGCGGACCAGACGTCGAAGAAGAGCATTACCTAATTTGAAAAGAAATTTTTGTAAGTTCTCCAAGACCAAGAATAAAACATAGAAAAGGTTTTTTGAAAACCTTACTGGTAAATATTACCAAAGTCAGTGACAATAAGAACTTTAGTAATTATATTTATCATTTATTCTATATTTGAAATTTGCTGTGATGGATGACCTAAAATCATTCATTCTATCCAATAGCATAGTGTCAAGCCTCTGCACTGTGCCAATTTACTACCACCAAGTATATATACAACTTTAAATTAGTTCCTTAATTGACCCATTCACATCAGGAGATAAAATACATCATGGGAATATCTTGCTCCTGCCAGATGACATCCTATCATGTCATGATTGGTCCCTTTAAATACAAGTTTTACATTTGTATAGATATTTTTCTTGATTTGTTAATGTATGGGGAAAAAAGAAAAAGAATAAGGCAGGTGAAAAGGAGATCTCTTGCCTGAAGGCTATGCACTTTTCCTAGCAGGAGCTGCACAAGACAAAATTACCTCTTTGTGAATGGAATAAAGATGAGTTGCCAGAGATCTATATGCACTACCATACATGGATATACATATTTTATTCACCCCTTAAAAAAAACCTAGCCAGACATTAAATTTTGGCTGTCATAAGTTTCACCTGATATTATCTGCATCTGACATGCATAAATTACAAGGCAAGAAATACAAGGAAAAGCTAGGACAATGAATTTATATCAAATATATAATTACATGTATATATATTACATCTAAACACACACAATGAAATTAAACCATATTATTTACCCTGGAAAAGCCTCCTGGGGTCCTTCTCATCGAGAGTCAGGAGCTCTCGGGCAGCCTTTCGGATCTTGGCCAAGAGCATCTTCACAATCCATAATTCCCTCTTGTTACGGAGCCCATACTCGCCGAGAAGCTGTTGAGAACAGGGAATTATAAGTTGAATGAAATAAATGATCTGATGACTTCTCGAAATGCACAAGGTTATTTCTTCTTTGCCCAACTTTATTCTTTGGATAATCGGTAATGATTAGGGTGCACTTCATACATTCCACCTTACGCCCTATATACCATCCACCCTTGTACAATTCAATTATAAAGTTAGACATATGGTCAAATTAACTTTCTACTTGCCAAATAGTAGAAGGGAAAATATGCAACACTTCCAATACAAATTATAAATAGTTTAGATAATCCAACAATGTATGAACACCTTGGCAAGCTAATCCAATGCAGATGCCAGTATACACAATGGCAAACATTTGTGGGGGGGGTTCTCTGCCAAGCGCCGGTGGAGCAGAGACCTACAGGCTAACACTCAATAAAAAAAATAATGGATTGCATTTCATAAATACCGAAAATAAATTCATGACATGGATAACAAGTAAAGTCCCATTAATGATAGTTTTAAAGGCATGGCACTGGGCATAGACAACACTTATCAGCATTCTGGTAAAAACCTTCACCACACTGCCAAGACAGAAAGTATCGTGTTGACAGACAATTAGCATCAAACAAGGAAACAGTACAAGCTTTTCCTGGTTAACCCTTTCCCGACGGGGAACACGCTATGCGAAAACCCCTAGGCTGGGCCATTGCAATCTTGCATGGGAAATTTCACACTGGCATGACGCCCCGGCATCGGGAATTTAGGTGCGTCACATGGGTGTGACACACTGTCGTCATAGGGTTAAGCAGTATTTAGTGGAGCCTTGCTTGCCTTGTCCAGAGCACCAGGAGGTCTGGATGCCATAGCAGTCACCTGATAGTTATTACCACCATCAGTGAATAGTTTAGGTACTCTAACACTAGATCTGGACAATAAAAACAGTTGCAATCCCATTATTATCACGATCTTAAAACTAAAATTTCTATCTGGGGAGACATGCAGCCTGCTTAACTCTGACAATTTTTCACACCTAGCTAAGTTCACATCTGAAGTCTATTCCTTTCCATCATTTTCCGGTAGAATTAAACCTCTCCGAGATCTTATACAGCAACCTCAAGAACTAAACCCATCAACGGTGAATGCTAGATGAAACTACCTCGGTATCTTGATTTTTTTTTTATACAATTTGCGTGAAAAGCTTCCCATGCACAACAGACCTAAGCCGAAAACAATAACTTTAAAAATTTCCCTCCAACTCTACTTCCTGACAAACGAAGAGAAATAGGATATAGAAAAAATAAAAAATAAAAAAAGGCATTACAGAAACGAGACAACATAACAAGACCTTAGAACAGACTTTCTCAAGACCCTAAGGATTAGAAAAACCTGCATTTCCCAGAAAAATAGAGAATAATATCTTTACCTTCAACTCCTGGTCGAGGCGCGACTTCTCGTAAGGCCTCCTGGGCGTGGAGTACCTTTTGCTCTGCACGCGCTTTAGCCTGTGGTTCACCATCTGAAACATAAACAAAAAGGAGCCGTTTAACGCGTGACCGACATTTTTAATCCTCGAATATCTACTTCAACCGAGGCCAATCCGCGTTGATATTTACACTGTTCACTCCTCACACTATTGCACAATATATTTATCACGTTCACTGTATTATATTCACATTGGATCAAGGGTGATGAGAGAAAAAAGGAGACGGCGGGGCCACGGATCTGCTACGTTACCTTTGCGGCTCTGAAAGAACGAGGAAAGGGACAGGGAGCAAGACTATAACATTCGAGGGACCCGAGATGTAAAGGTCCCTTCTATAATTTTGATTTTTATTCTATATCTAGAGTTTATCGAATACCAAGAATGTTAGGTATATTCATGTTTTTTTATGTTTATTGTAATTGTGGATATTACCATCGATTTTTTTTTATCTTCTAGTTGTTTTATATTTCCAGACCACGTTTCCGTTTCATATTCTTTTTACCCACTTTATTCATTGTTATCACTATTATCATTTCATTACACACTTAATACCCCAAAGGAAATTTTGATTACTATTAGATTTGGTCAAAGATGCATCTTATAATCTGTATCGTGTTACACATTATCATTCACATACACAAATTACATCCAGACAAACAGACAATAATGACGATAATATAAATTATTATTATGATGATAATAATAATAACGGTAATGATAATAATAATAATCTTGACAATGATAATAATTATGAAAATAATAGTAATGATAACAGTGATGATAATAAAGATAATGATGATGATGATGATAGTAATGATGGTGCTGATAATGATGATGATAATGATAATACTAATCATAATAAAAATAATAATATGAAGAAGAAGAATGATAAGATAATGATAATGACAATGGTGATAATGATAATAATGATAATGATAATAGTAATAATGATAATAATAATGATAATGGTAATAATAATTATTATTATGATGATGATAATAATAATAATAATAATGATAATAATAATGATAATATTAATGATAATGATAATAACAATGGTAATGATAATGATGATAATAACAATGGTAATAATGATAATGAAAATAATGATATTAATTATAATAATAATAATAATGATGATGATAATACGAATGATAAGGATATTATAATAACGATAATGATAATGATTTTATGGTCATACTAATAATCATAATTATTATAAGGATAATTATGATGACAATAAGGATAATAATGACATTGATAATGATACCAATGATAATGCAAATAGTAATGGGTAGTAAAAATGATAACAATAACAATAATAACATTAATAAGTCTAGAAATAACAACTGTTACGTAATTTTCCTCTTTAAATGTAATAGATCTAAACGAAAACTTATCCAGATATTACAAGAACATGACGAAGAATATAAAGCTCTCTGAAGAGTTAAAAGTTAAAATTCCTATTTAAACGAACGTGCAAACACATAATTTCCGAGAATTATTATGTTAATTTTATTACTTGGAAATCTTGAGTGAAAACTGGCATGAGATTCACAAAATAAGAATGAAACCTGGAAAATGAAACACACGAGAAGGGAATTTAATGTGAATAATGATAATGATAGTAATAATAGCAGCAACAACAATGATACCAATGTTGATGATAATGGTAATGATAGTGATGATGATGATAAAAATGATGATGATAATGATTATGATAATAATTAAGATGGCGATGATAATAACTAAGATGGCGATGATAATGATTAAGATAGCAATGATAATAATGATGATAATAATGATGATGATAATGATAATAGTGATAATAATGATAATAATGATGATTCTAATACCAACCGCAACAAAAATTATTCTAGTTCTAATGATAACAAACAAGGTAATATACAAGTATCTATTCCCCGACTCCACAGCAACCGCAGGCACTACCGCGGACAGCAGGAGCATCAGATCCTTCTCTTGGATGAGAAGGGCTGACCTCCTCTTGGGGGGGTTCTGGTGGCGCCCTTCGGTTCCAATCTGCCCCTCGGGTCTGATCCCTCGGGGTGTCCACCAGGGCCGGGACTCCGTCTCATTAATCATGGCAGGTGGAGCCACCAACTTGAGAGTGGCATCCTTGTGAATGGGGAGGCTTTTCCTCCCTCGTCTGCCCTTGGACATGGGTGCCTTGGGGGCGGGTACTAAATCTGACCGTTTTTAATCGGCCTCTTGATGTCCGAGTGCTGCCTCTTTCCTCACGGGACAGACCAATTTCAGGTGCGGCTCTGCCACGTAAGTCCTAGGAGTCCACGGGGCCTCCCTTCAAATTGACCAGAACTTGTCTACTCTGAGACTTACCTTTCTGCAGACAAGAAGCCTCAACGACTGGGGAATGTGAGGCGATCACATCCAGCTCAAGTACCACCATCTTGACTCTCCTGTCTTCGGGGTTGATAGCTGTGAAGCTCAACTTCTCTCCTTTGACGAGCTCTTTCGTTTCCCTGAAGCATGCAAGTGACGCTTGAGTTTTGGGGATAATGACCATACCTCCATCTTTACAGGTCCTGATCGACGGTAGGATATTCTCTTAAGTTTCAGTGGTCCTGACTAACTGACAGGGGCCATCAAAGCCTTCGGGTTTGGGGCTTCTTCAATTGAGTCATACGTCTCGTGGCTCCAGGTTCCCCGTCCGAGTCCGTGGTCGTTTTGGGTTGTTTGAGGCCGCCCTTCCGATCCGACGCTGAGGGTTTGGCCGAGGAAGCTGTAGGTCTCGATGGACCAGCCTTAGTTTCCCGAGAGTTATCTGAGACTTTTGGTCCGACGCCAGTATCCTCATTTGAACAACTGCGAAACTCGGACCAGCCCCCTCATCGGCTTTGTCACCAGGAGCCTAGTGTGGTTCCAGAGTCATGTCCGTGCCAGAATCGTCAACGTGGGTATTAGTAGGTTAATTTGCAATGTTTGGTGCCATGCAAGAAGCCCTCCATTAATTAACCCTCTCACGCCCCACCCACCACGGAGTCCAACAAGGGGAAGCTCAATGGCAGAGTATGCCCGTCTAACAGCCAAGGCGGTGATGAAAGAGTACACACACGCAGCCACAAACTCATTCTGAAGGCAGTTTTGGGACCCATCCGATGCCAATGGGGATGAGACTGCTCGAGCCTAGTATAATCAAGAAGATCTGACCGATCCTGGATCATGCCATTCGCCATGACCGAAGAGCCGTGTTGCTGGCCGCAGGGCGCTCTCTTGCACGGCACTTGAATCACTTAGTCACCCATTTAACCCCAGAGAACCGACCAGTGGCGAAGTCAGTTCAACGGGATGAAGGCGGTTCCTGTTGCGGGGATGCTGTGAGAAATACAGTATACACGTATTATATGAAAAAAAACAGCACCGAAGCGATATAATGCAATAACTGACATCAGTTAAAAACCTAGCTATCCCCAAAAATGTCCCATACTATAGAATTAATCAGCCAGAAAATTAATTAGCCACATATTTCGCATAGTGCATAATCAGTCAGCCGGAAAATTAATCAGTCACAAATGGGTTCGCGGTATGACAGATTAAAGGGTGACATAATTCATGACAGATTCACCAGTTAGTAAGTAAAGAGATAATAAGATTCTCGGATTCATGGATTAACGTGTTAGCGGATTCACGGATTCACGGATTCACGGATTCACGGATTCTCGTAGTTAGACGAACGCTGAAGTTGCGATGGATATAAACATTGAGGATCTTCCCGATGAAATTATTATCAGAATTTTGCATTTCCTCGGCAGCCAAGACCTCATATCCGTGTCATGCGTGAGTAACAGACTCAGCGCCATCGTGAGTGACAGAGATATCGTGAGGTAATATTACTCATGAGTTTTAAGAGCCTTTTTTTCTCTCGAGTCAAACCTTTGGGATTTACTCAGGGTTGTTTGTGACTTACTCGTGATGGTTTTAATTCTTTGGGAATTATTTTAAGGGTGGTATTCATGGTGCTTTGGTAAATGTTTATTGCAAATTCAGATGGTAGGCATATTTATGTTGATATGATTTGTCTTAGATGGCCATCCGGTGAGGTATATGTATTTTTTAAAATGTTTTTGATGGATGGTAAGATATTTTTTTATGTATGGCATTTCCTTCTTAGTTCCCAAACACGTTATTTTCAATAACGAATAACATAGCCGAGAGGGGCAGCATGATATGGCCCCTGTGTCCTTTGTGCTTGCAAGCACTTCAGCAAAAGGCAAACAAACCTCTTGCAATCTAGAAAGGGAGACTTGCAACTGGGTCTTTTTCTGACAGCAATTGCCAAGGGTGTCCTAAGGAGCTTTAAATCACATAGCGACCTAATTTCTGCAACTTCTGTGGGTGTGGTTGTGTTTGGAATTCTCAAAGCATCTAGTCAGAGCAGAGAGAATTGAAAGTCATTGTGATTGGCTTGTTGAAGTGTGATGCAACCTGTGATTGATTGTTAATTGTATAGTATATATTTAAATAACTTCAAATAACTGTGAAAAAAATTGTGATAGAAATGGCATGTATTTGAAGAATCCTAGAAATTGTCAGTCTCAATTTCATGTACTTTATGGTTATCTACTGTAAAGCCAAAAAGTAATCTTTGTTTGAGAGAATCATCAGTATTGAAGTTTTGATATGATATGCAGGTCAGATCAATGATTTATGTAATACAAGCATTTTCATTTATTCATTATTTCGTCCTTGTAACATGTGTTTATCAGAAGTAGTGCTCCTTGATTATTTAAATTTTTCTGCTCTATGGAAAACTATATGTTTTGGCTTTTTTTGGAGGGGGGATAAAAGGATGATGACTGGAGGGATTATATTGTTTAGGCACTGTATGTCGATTTTCTTATTTCTTACTCATACAAAATAATAGGAGGAAGAGCCATTAGAATTTTGTGTGAATATACCACTGCGGAGTTAATTTGAATCCTTTGTGTCAGAAATCTGGCCCACCTTTTTTTTATTTGTGTAGTCAGAATATCAATTGGATGTAAGATTTAGATGTTCTTTTAATCCATGAGGTGAAATCACGTCATCAGAATAATCCCTGTAACATCATGGAGATATGTATGTATAGATTTTATTTTACTTAAAAAAAAAAAAAAAAAAATTACAAAATCTCTTTTGTCAAACTGTTCTGAGAAGTTCATTACAGCATCAAGCCTTGAGAAATCTCTTGGTGGCAAGCTATTTGCACTTGCTATATTGCAGACGTGAGCAAAAATAGACAAATTTATGGTCCCTTGTGAGTAGCTTAAAATCCTTCTAGTCTTTAAATATTTTAAGGTACCTAGATATTTTCGTCCACAATATTAGTAATTGAAAATACGAAACAGGAAAAGATTCGTTGACTTTGAAAATTGTTTCATGTATGTATGCTGAGAAGAGGAGATTTTTAGATATCTAAAGAAAGAAAATTGCTTCATATAAATTATAACAAAGAATTTTTGTAAAGGTTAGTATACATCTAAAGGATATTTATTATCAAATACTTGTTGTCAGGCCATCACTTTATACATATATTTCAAGGCTTTCATAGTAAGAGAGAGCATGATTATCTACTGGATAATTGCTATGTTACCCTGTGTTATATCTTCACAGGGAAATTGTAAAGGTATAAAGCTACATATATACATCCCCTTTAGGTAACTCTCAAGACATACAACTCTACAATATCGTGAAATACAGAGATTTTTCTAGATACATGTTGCATGTAACTACACCATCTTTGTATGAAAGCGTGTAGTAGAGTCCGCTTATCCTATATATTCCTTCTCCTTGTCTAAGAGTACGAGAAAAGAAACAAGTAAGCACTTATAGCATTTATAGATACTCTTATTTAACTTTCAATTTCTTTGTGCTGTTACATACAAGAGATATATTTTTTTTACCATAGATGTTTTGTGTGTGATTTAAGCCAATTTTAAATAATATTGGAAAGATACAGTGGAAACCTTTATAAAACAAATCTTCTCTAATATTTTAATTTCTTGGAATGTAATCTCAGTATATTTCAAATTCTATCAGAATCTTCATGTACATTATATATTGAATTATTTTCATTTGTGTTATAGTGTAAACAAATTAATTTATGTATTCATTAATTTTCTAAGGGATTTGGACCTGAGAAGCATTTATAAGTGCACAACAGAAGACCTCAAACTTTTCTTCCTTCCTCGGAAAAGATGTCACAACATCCAACACATCAATTTAGAACATGTCTATTGGATCAAGGTCCCAAACTTTGTTGTGAAGCTGAAGAGTCTTGTGTCTCTGAAAATGAAAGGAATTCCTCTGACCTTCCTGCAGCTCAAGTGGATTTTAACATCTTGCTCAAAGGTGGGTGCAGAAAAGTCAGTATTTCAGGCAAAAAGGATATTAACCCATTGACAGTGGATGGCATGATTTGCTGCCAAGGTAGAGTCGGTCGTAAACACGGATGGCACTGTGCCATACAACATAAACCCACCACATGACTGTACACATAGTTTATTAAAACTGTGACCAATGGGTTAATTTGTATTATGTGAGAAGATATTTTTGACAACTCGTAACATTCTTTTTGTATTGAATAGTACGATTGAATGATTTATTTGACAGTGAGTAAATATGAATATATTAAGTATTTATTGAAGAGTCATTTGCTTAAACCTTTTTTGTATGGTGACTTAAAGATGTAACAAATATATAAAATTCTGAAGTATATATATTTTTTCTAA
This sequence comes from Penaeus japonicus, assembly GCA_017312705.2. Classification (NCBI taxonomy): domain Eukaryota; kingdom Metazoa; phylum Arthropoda; class Malacostraca; order Decapoda; family Penaeidae; genus Penaeus; species Penaeus japonicus. The sequence goes on from BOPN01000214.1 coordinate 239,774, forward strand.
TTTTTGCTCTCCCCAGTTCAAATATCTTAAATGACTAAGTAGCTGCTTTCATAGTGTATACTCTGTTGCATTTACACTTTTCTATTATAGTATAGTGCTAGTAAATAAATCTTATTGTTGCAGATTCAGGATTTATCAATAAGTTGGCCAGATGATATGGAGTCTGAGAACCGACAGCAGTGGATTGGAGGCTTCGAGGAAGTAGCAGACATACTAAATGATTTGAAGTCACTGCAAATACTGATATATTCGAACCCAGCACCTATACTGGAACTCCTTACGCTTTGCAAAGGTTTAAGGAAGCTATCCATTAGCAATCATCATGCTCGCTGCTACTTTTCCACTCCGAGGGATTTGAACAGTAAGATTGTCGTCAGACTTAATTTCGAGTTTAACCTTAATGGGATAATGAGTGATTTTATTATGGTTGTATTTTATTAGTGTAAGGGCAGGTATGATGAATTGATAGCACTACCTGATTAAATCTTATATAGATTAATTAATAACAGGTCATAAATACAAGCTTGACTTCCCACATCTTGAAGAACTTGTGATAGACCATGCTGATGGGGCTTTTCCATTTAGCCTAATTGTGTGAGTATATTTTGGTTTGAAATTGTGTTTATCTTTACGTATATTTATGTGTTAATTTTATTGTATGAACAGCTGTGAATACAATTCATTATCAGTGCATTTTAATAGGTTGTGAAATAGAACAAATGGGTCTAGTCGTGTTTCATAGATAAAAATGAAGGTTCTTCTGTAGCACAGATTTAACATGAGTATCCATAAGTCATTAATTAACCAGAGGAAATGTGAAAATACAGTCTTTGGGAAGATATACCCATGCTTTCAATGGACTCGACGCTATAAAAAAATAATTGATCTTTTTCAGAAGCCTTATTGACAGCATATCGCAAGGTTACAATTCTTCAGCTGAGTGGAAAACCTACTGGATAAACACTGAAATTCAGATGGATACGGAGCATGTTAGACGACTGGGTAAGTATATCACTTATACAAACACCTTGTATTATCTTTAGATGACCTTTAACCTGAAGGTGCTGGGAGTGCATTTATATGTGGTTTCATTTATTTATTTATTTCACATATTTATTTTACACGTAGGTGGCTACATAGGTGCTGAGTTACCGAAGAGTCAAATATTGTTTTTTACCTTGCTTATTTACCCCGTTGCTTGAATTTACGAGTTTATATGTTTACTGTATCATTCTTAAAGTTATTTATGTTACTGTCATTATTGGGATAGTTGTTATTGTTATTACTATTATTAGTATCATGATTATCATCATCATCATTATTATAGCTATTGTTTCTAACATTGGTTAATATCATGAAATATATTCATTATCATTGGCATTATTATTATTATTATTGTTATTAATATTTTTGTTGCTAATTTTGTTTTCATTATTGATATTAACCCACACAGGACGGGTGGTACAGCATGTGTACCGCGCATTCAAAAGCCCAGTTGCCGGGCGGCACAGTATTGTGCCAGCCATTCAATTGATTTAGGCCTAATAATTCGAACGCCCCGGCATTTGGACATTCAAGGCTAGAATTCCCCCGTCGGGGATGGGTTAATTGTTATTATTATTATTATTTTTAATACTATCATAATTATTAAAACCATTATCATCATTATCACTATTGATAATAACATTTGTTAATATCATAAATTATAGTCCTTAGTCTAGACTCCATATCAGAAAAAAGTAGCCAGAAAAATAGTTGATCTATACAAATAAACCTAGTGAAGGTAACTTGAGGCGCGGCCCATTTTGGAAGGGTTAAATCATATGTAACAGTTGAATCACCTACATGTAAGTGGATGGGTGTGAGTTGAGCGCTTAGCGGAGGCACTTGGTGCGGTGGCCGGCAACCATAACTGTTACTTTAACCCAATGCCGCCGGCCACTGACGGTGATTATGTAATATGATAGCGCGGGTGCCGTCATACGCCGTCAATGATATAATTGATTTAGGCCTATGCGTTCGAGAGCCCCGGCATTGACGCCAAAAAGGACGAAACGGCCCGGCGGGAATGGGTTAAAATAGAGCCCATCTGGATATACAGACACCCACTTTCAATGGGTTAAGATCAACAGTTAAATGAAGGGTGGGAATTTGTGCCTCAATGCTACTGGTCAAGTGTTCTAAAGTTTTATTTCTAAACAGGATTTCTTGTATTAGTTTTCGATAGCCTGACATTGTATGAAAAGCAGTATTGACTTCGTAACTATCATTCTAATATCTAATTCCAGGTAGCTTTGTATTAAGCAAGTGCTCTACGCTATTCCTTGCACTCACACCCTATTTTCGTGAGATGGTTCAAGAGACTGGTATTCTGCACAACCTGACTGCTTTGTCAGTAAAGGGCCAGACGCCAGTCACTACAAATCTGTCTAATATCATCAGCTCATGCCCAAAGCTCAAGTGTTTGAATGTCCTGTTTGGGCTGAATGTTACAGTGGTAAGACCTATTTATGTAAACATATGTATATGTATATATATGTGTATATGTATATATATATATGTATATATATATATATATGTATATATATATATGTATATATATATACATATATATA
>BOPN01000214.1:244388-251888 GCA_017312705.2 Penaeus japonicus
TATATGTATATGTATATATATGTATATGTATATATATGTATATGTATATATATGTATATGTATATATATGTATATGTATATATATGTATATGTATATATATGTATATATATATATATATGTATATATATGTATATGTATATATATGTATATGTATATGTATGTATATATATGTATATGTATATATATGTATATGTATATATATATGTATATATATGTGTATGTATATATATATGTATATATATTATATATATATATATATACACACATACACATACCCTTTTTGATAGATATACACATATATATTTTTAAAATGTAAAATAAATCTATATATTTGTTTTATATTTCTTCAAAATATACTGTAGGTACATGATATGAAACATATAAAGATGGAGGAAGTTAATCTGTGGTCTGTGGTCTCATGTTGTGGCATATGGACATTTTATGCTATGTTGCAGAGAGTAAATATCACAAGTGTCCCCTCCTCCTTTACAGGATACAAGGAAAGTTAGTGAGAAATTGCCCAAACTAGAACGCCTTAGTATATGTTGCCAGCCAGAACATGGACCTCCGAAAATTGTAAATGGAATTGCATTGCTTCACAACCTGACTCATCTTACAGTCCCAGTCTGTGCCCTCATTGGTATGTGTGAATGTACAGCAGCAGGATGTTTATTTATATGGATTCATTTACTCGTGTTTCTTTTTTATTTACGTATAAAGTCATGTGCATGTCGGTAGTCACCTTTTCATGAAGTCAGCATCTTTATGCGAGATCACTTCAAGATATTTCACATTTCAAACTCTCTTGATTCTATATTTTTAAAGAATGTTAACTATGATGATATACTGAAAGAAAATATAAATTATTTTTTCATTTTTATACAGAGAAGCTACCAGACAAGGAGATTAAATTAGGAAGTACCGAGGCAGTTTATACAGGAAGTTTTAAGAAAAGGCGTGTTGGCGTTCCTCAGCATCAGTCCAGTGCTTCGTTAGCTGCTTTTAACTTAGTGTTTGATAATTGTCCACTCATTGTCATGCTTGAGATTGGCTTTAACACCAGGTAAGAGAGGGTGTTTTGTATGTTCATAAGCATACGTATTTATTTTAGAGGTGATTTCTATATCTGTTTGTACGTATTTATTTCAGAGAGGTATGCTTTGTGTGTATATTTGCTTACACTTCCATTGTTTAAGGACTGATAATATAAAGTCTTGATTGAATGTTACAAACGGTAACTTTTTAATTTTCTCTTCTTCAGTACATCATGTAGTCCAGCCAAGGTACTCTGGGAATGCTTAGAAAACATAAAGAAATTAAAGAGACTTACCCACCTAACTTTGGATGGAGTTCCTATAACAAATGGAAATTTTCTAATTGGGGTAAATATAAACTCTCTCATATCTTCTTCAATCTGCCTTTTGTAGAACACTTAACAGTTAATCACAGGATTTCATGCAATATTGTGTATAATAATCTTCCTTAATAGCTAATTAAAAAAGGGCTCATTTTCCAGATCACAAGAGAATGTACAAGTTTGGAATTTCTTCGCCTGAGAAGCTTGGGACCCTCAGGGAAATGTGTTTACCTCTCCCACTTAATACAAGCTCTTGCCTATTGTAAAAGCTTGGTTAATCTTAGGTAATGTTTTTAATGCCTTTTTAGTTACTTTGTGTGTACAGGCCTTTGTGTGTAGGTACAGTTGCACTGCTGTGTATGTGCACAAGCCTTTAATTAAGTTTGATAGATTTTTTAAATTTATTTATTTATTTTTTTTATATACCTTTCTGGGATGGGAATTTTTCACAGGATCAAATGACTTTTGTACATTTTATCATTTGCTGGAATTACAAGTTATTATTCCTTCATTTATAATGACCTATTTTACCAAATCCTAATTTGAATCACTTTGGTAATGTATCATATTAAGACTCATATTTCATATTTATGTCTAGAAAATAACAGCAAACACCCACCTCTTAAGATGTGGCCTGTTTTGGAGCTTTCTGGTTACTGAACTTTTAATAATCATTTGATCTCTTTGCAGAATCCAGCAGAATTACCTAGCCCCAGGCACTACCATCTTCAAGGCATTAGAAGAGTGCAGTAGTTTACAACGAGTGTTCATCAGTTCAGAGCGAGACACGCAGGCACTGGATCTGAATGCTCTTCGCACTCTCATTGACAAGCAGACTAACTTAGTGTTTGTGTTTGTTGTGGGTGCTAACACAACAAAGGAAAAATGCACCTCTTTCACCAGAAAGTACAAGAAGTCGTAAGTACCATAAAACAAAGTTTTGAGTAAAAAATTATGTAGGATTGATATATCTGTGGTTTTGTACTTAAATATTTGTTATTATAACTAAATCTCTGAAAAGGTCCAGTCTGAATAATGGTAGCCAATGTCTTAATGTAACAAACAGTACAATTGTGAATAGTACTACAGTTGCCAATATTTCAAAAATATTCATCTTCAAAAGACTATTTTCTTCCAGAGTCCGTCCAGCGCTTGTTGTTCGTGTGCGAAACATACTATATGATGTCTTTGACGATAAGAACACTGACAACCGTACAACTCCAGCATGCCACTACAATGAAATGGTCACTTTCAGAAGTTGGGCCTTTGAATCTGTGGCATAAAAGCCTTTTTATTTATATTTTTTTATATATGTAAAATTATGTTCATTATTTAAGACACAAGTATATAAATGTATATTAAATATGTAAATATAAAGTTTGTCTGAATTTTGTTACTGTTTATAAGTTTTATGAAATAGAATTGTATTCTAGTGAGTATCTTGAATGTCAAATTACCTTATGTAACTCAAATCTATATTATAAAATATGAAACTGATATCAAGGAGAGACTGCATTTATTTATTGAACATTCCCATTAAATAAACTTACACCAGATTTCATAGATAGTTTGAATTTCACGACTCCTGCGACTTGTGTACGGAATACTTAATAAACATAAAAACAAGCATGAAGAAATGATAATGCTTCTTTACTTTTTATTCATCAAGTCATTCATATTCAACAGTTTTAAATTAGAGCAACATACTATGCATACAACTGAAATGTTAAAGATTTGGCATTATGCAAATGAACAGGTAGCCCACTGTTGCACATCTGTTGGTATTCCAGGAAGCTGATTTAAGGAGTCCATCACCTGCATCGGTGTAATCATCATCTGCACTAGTTGGTATTCGCGCTGGATCCCACGCGTATTGTCCACAGGCCGAACCAGTTCAAGGCACTGAAATTTTGAACGAGATTTTACAGAAAACGTTTGGTAGAGGAATATTATATAAGTTGTTTGTCCTGCATTTTTAATTTTATCCTATTGGAAATCAGGATGAATTCTATTACACTGAAAACCAATTTCATTTACCTTCAGCTGGTCAAAGGCTTTGAATACGACTGGCCGCTCAAAGCTCTGCATGGTTGACTTTCTCTGGCTGAATTTCAGATATTCGTGAAACACCATCTCAAAATTGAACGGCTCGCCTTCGTAGATTGTTGTCAGGTGTTTCATTGCTATAATCTGCCGTGATAATGCTGATATGATTATCTGTGAAATTATCTTGAATGGTACTACTAAATATTGATAATTATGAATGTATAGGGGAAATAACTGGGGAAAACTGAGATTACTGACTTTCATGAAGTATACTGCAACAAAAACATTTAATCCTATGCATCAATTTTTTTTTTAATGCCCAAAAACACTATTTCTAATATCAATAATATGGTAATGCTATGTACATCTTCTCACCAAACAAAGCTGCAGAATGGACAGTCCCTGTAACATGTTGGTTTTTGCTTCAGCTCTCATTATGGGCTGTGCAGCAATAAACATCTCTGGTGTCAGCTTAGGCCTATCTGCATTCATCTGGCTCACACACACAAGCTAGAACAGCATTTGAAGCATTTTATTAACACTGTCATTATTTTAGTTAATTTCATCCGACTGCATGATAATGAAACTGAATGCTCCTGTATTCATTGGCCGGCTGTGCTCGATGTACACCTGTGACATTCTGATATATGATTTTTACTTTAAAATCTGCATTTATATTATACAGACAGTGTGATTATCATTTGACAAATTTTGGAAAACCATGCATGAAATATAATGCCTCAGACTGTTCAGAAACCATGAAAACAATATATTTCTTTTTACAAACTAAGAGCCGAATAATGCACTCACCAGCAAGGTCTTTAGAGCCCTGACGTCACGAGTTGTATCATATAGTCTTTTGGTAACTCTGAGGACGTCATCAGTCTTCATCAAGGCATTTATTTGAGCATTCCAAGTTTTGATAAAACCCTGTAGAAGGTGGTAAAAATATCTCTATATTCACCGTTTCCTTCCTTTAATCAAATGTGAGAAACTTTTTATTTGAATCGAAGCTAGTTGAAATATGCATGCACATGAAACACGTATATATACTAACATAAACACATTAAAATGAATATACATATAGACAAATGAAGCATGTAAAAACAAGGGGGAATCTGCACCATTTTAATGGTTTTGCATGGAATAAGCAGCTAAGGGCAAATCAATTATCTAGAGTGTATACTGAAGGGTCAAAACAAAGTTGTTTCTCTACCATCAAACATACAAGAATGTCTCAACTATGAACAGTCTCAACTAAGAGAACTGCAGCTGATGGGTATGAGAGTTTGTTCCATCTACGCAAGAGGATTCTGTTAGTGTCTTGTATGTCCATGTTAGTCCCACTCATTTCAAGGAGTAACAACAATAAAGTTAGGAAACTTTCAATGAAACTATCTCAAAAGCTACTTTTGGTGAGGATGCCCCTCTAGTTTTAGACGCCTCATATTTACATATAAACATATAAACATATAAACATACAAACATATACATATATACATACAAATACACCCCTCCACCCCACCCCCACACATATATATAATGAACTTCTAATTGAAAATTCACTTATATCTACCTTCTATGTAACAGGCAATTACCTTGTGGACAAATGTTTCTGGCAGGCTTAGGAGTAACTTCATGGTATCAATATATTGTGGCTCAAACTTTTCCTCAGAGAAAAGGTGTATCTGTCTGTGAGAGAATCGTGACTTGACCCTCTTCTCCAGCAGTTCGATCACATCAAGACGACATGTCAGGCCTATTACACAAATTGGTGCCTGTTTGGGATAAATTATGTTAGGATATTTTTAATACTATACATTTCCTAAAATGACTGAATTCATTTAAAAGGTTTTCTCATAATGAATTACAAAGACAGACATTAACGTATCACACACTACCGACCTGTGCCGACTGAGCGACGTCAAAGAGATTGTAGAGTAAAGTCTGGTTATGATGGTGGCAAAACAGGTCAAACTCATCCAGAAGGAAGATCACAGGCTTTGAGGTCTCTTTACTACCACTGCGGAGTGACTCGAGCAAGAAGGCCAAGTTCTCTGATGGGAGAGATAAAAGGAAGCATAATAGGACTTATCTCGAGGCTAATGATGAGAGGCATGGATGGGATTAAAGAGTGAATTCCACTTATCAAGCATTATCTTTCAATCTTCAACAGCTATGAACATCATACACTATATGACTGACAACGGAACAATCTAGGCCCTGCTAATTTCCTATATATCAAAGAAACAGAACACAATATGAAGGTCATATGCTCTCCTTAAAATTTGCTAACAATACTAACCAGATAATGACTAACCTGCAAAAGAACCAAAGACTTTATTTGCTGTTGCATTCTCCAATCTCAACTGGCATGTGATTTCCTTCAGAGCCAATCTGTCGTCTGTCTGCAACAGCCCTGACAAACGGACGACTACTCCTTCCCCCAAAGTTCCAGAGGAAGCAAGATTCTCCAATATGATATTCACCAGCTGGATAAATAAAAATAATCTTTTGTGGACTGAAGGGCCTTATTATGAACATTATGAATTCATATTATTCATACTAAAGAACTCCAATAAGAGTATACCAACCAAGATGTAAAGCAATTAAATTTTTTAATCCTTAAAATTCTCATTGGTATCACATTGCAATATCTAAGATATATAACCAAAGAATAATGAAACAAGATGAGCTAAAAAAAAAAGAAAAAAAACAAAAGATTTTTATAAAATGAATAATCTATGACAAATGCCATTATGCAAATGATTTCATGAAGTAGCAATTGCAAAATCAAAAAACAATAAGGAACCAAGACGTACTGCCGACTTTCCAACTCCCCTCGCTGCTAAGACAAGTGCAGAGTTGCTCTCTCCCAACTTTAGGGTCCTTGTCATCAATTCTTCCAAGTGCTTTGCCTGCGAGTTGTATGTGGATAGCAACATCTCAGCTGTGGGTGGAGGATAGAGCATATCTTACACACAATTATTTATATCAATGCTACAAATAGCACATTTCATGTGTGTATCCTTAATCAATTCAGTGAATGTTTTAAGTGTGCATATCTAATAAATCTTATGTCTATACAGTATATACATATATTATAGTATATATTATGTATATACATCTCTATATAATCTGGTTTCTTTTCTGAGTTTACTTTCAATCAAATCTGTGTAAACTCATCAATCCAGTTTAAATATCTACTACATTTTCTCTAAAACTATTGAAAAGAATTTTGCAAAATAACATACAACAATTTTAGTCAACTACAACAGCCTGTGAGATAATACAAACAAGTCTCTAAATACAGTAAAACACATAAAAAATAAAATGCAAAAATGGCTATAGCTTTACAATGAGTGACTAAAAGAGAATGGGAAGAGTAAAGGTTTGTTGCGGGAAGCTGCCTCGCTCTGAAATAAAACCCATCCTGGAGACTGGGCAAGCGAATCTACCCCCCCGTCCGCAAGAGGTTAACGGATACAATTTCACCCTTTTGAGGCAAGCCACATTTCAAGGTGTGCAGCTTGGGATGGGCATCTTAAAATGTGTGTATTTTCTCTCATATTTCTAGATTTATATGTTAAACAAATCTTTCTTTTGTACAATAACATAGTTACACAACTGAAGGAATAAATAGCATGTAATTTCAATTATAAATAAAATGCAGTATGAAAGTGATCTCATTCCCTATCATGGAAGGGTTAATACCCTCATGAACAGAACAAATAAATAAATGATTAAAGCTATAATCATTATTCAAAATTCCATTACAGAAAACATGATAATAATATATAATTTACAGTACCCATTGTGAAATGACAGCAATATCATGCAATATCAAAGCACGCTCCATTTACCTGCATCAGGTGTGGTTCCCCAAAGCCGCAAGTTCAACCTCAGCTGCTTTTGAACTTCTCTCAGCATCTCCGGATCGCAAACTTCCTCGCGTTTCATCCCCATCTTGAGGTGGAATTATTTCTGAGTGTAGATAATAAAATGACTTTGAAAAGACATCAAAACTTTTAGAAATTATATCTTAGACATTGTGTTTCATAGTGTTTTATTGATTATTACAAAGTATCATGTATTG
>BOPN01000214.1:264388-284388 GCA_017312705.2 Penaeus japonicus
CTTCCCACCCTTCTGCTTCTGGGAAGACCCACTTATGGAGCCTCTTGCTTCGGCTTTCTTGCCCACGAACGCATCGTCCTTTTGGAGCTTGGCAATGTCTTCCTTGTTTAGGTTGATAGTGTCGGGTGCTTTCTTGTTCAGGGCGTCTACTGCTAAGTCCAACTGACTAGAGTCCTCGTTTGCAACCCGACCACTCTGGCCAGCATCTGCACTGGGCTGTACGCCACTCACCTGTGCCAACAGCTCCACATATTCTCCACCTGCACCTCCTAGGAAGCCAAGCACACTGTTAGTTGGTGTGAAACAACTAAATTTTTTTGCTCTTAATTTGAATAATCATTCCTATTTCATTTTCCTTTGTCTTACATCTTTAAAAAAAAATTATAATGGAAGCAGTGTTCCTCCAACAATCAGCTTACCAGCTTGGAGGTGATTTATAACTGAAGAACAGAGATTGAGGCAGAATTTGGTGGAGAGCTGACCAAGGACTTTCATGGCTGGGTCTTCTGTTGCATCCTCTGCCCCCTCTTTGCTGTCTGTGACTGCCCCATCACTGCAACAGGAGGTATAACTGATTATGGGCTGCAGGCAACAGGGCAAACAAAAATAAATGTTGCAGACCTTTCATCAACAAGCTTTACAGTAACCAACAGATTAGTAATAATGGCCAGAGCAGACAGTAATAATAGACAAATCATTAAATATGTTGATGTTTTGGCTTTCATAAATCTAATGTTTTCTTTTATCTCCTTCAGTTAAATCTGAAATCTGATTATCCTAACCCATCCCTGTCTTAAAATCACCAACAGAACGAAGCATTGTCATTTATCAGATCTTTTTCAACTGCTATTCTTTGAAGTTCTAATGATAAAATATTGAAACACACCTTATTTCTGAATTTGTTCTATCATTTAATTTACTTTCTGTCCTTTTTCCTTTTGTTGAGAGTACAAGAAATTTGATTCTTCAGTTATGGTGACATATCATACCAAATGCTAATTAGCATCACTTTACTATTACATAATATATAGATTCATATTTCATAGCATAAGCCTGGAAAATAATAGGAAACATACACAAGATGCCCAAGCCCAGGCTGAACATCATATGTAACTCATCTCAAAAGGATTAAGCTGTTGACTATGAAGACCTTAAAAAAAGGATATTAAGACTGCAATGAAACCAGAGTCTCTGATTCAACATCTCTAGAGGAGAAGGAAGAACTAAGATAAGATCAGAACTCTTTCTAGGACCTTTGACCCTGCAAGTCAGTACTGGCTTCTAATACAGTGACAGGAATGAAACCAAGGCAAACTCCAATAAAGACATTATCAGATCCCAGGGGTTCATACTGCTTTCTATAAGCATGTCTCTTTGGTAAAATATACTTTAGATAAAAAGTACTTTTCTTATGATCAAAATCATAAAACTCTATCTTTCAAGATCAACCTATTCAGGCCGGAAGATGTTATATTATGTAATTGTAATATTTCCTTCACGATGGATGATGTCCTATCAAGTCATGGTCTCTCCCTGTATATGCAAATTTTACACTGTTACGTTTGTATATACATATTGTAGTTGCATTTGTATATACACAAGTGTGTGTGAAAAAAAGAAAAAAAAAGAAAGGAAAAGAAAATAATAATAATAATAAGAAGAAGAAGAGAGAAAGAAAGGAATATGCACCATTGTTCGTGAATAATAATAATAATAATAATAATAATAATAATAATAATAATAATAATAATAATAAAAAAATCAAATCAAATAATTCATGGTTCCCTTAAGTCTAAAGATGGTCTTTCTATAACGTTTGACAAAGCGACTAAAATCAAAAGCAAGTGAGAGTATAAAGGTGAGCTACAAACACCTCTATCCTAGCACTTACCCAAACAGCAACAGTGCCAGAGGATAGACAGTTCGAGGAAGATGCGTCAACAGCAGATCCTCCAGCTGCGCTAAAGGTAAAGAATGTGAAAGCCAGAGTGATATGCCTTCTTGTAGAACATGTCTCATTCCTGTCTGTGACTCTTCTGTTTGTAGCCTTAAGTAGTGATCAATTATTCTTACTGCTTCACTTACCAGACTGAAAAGGAGCATGATGAGAAATGTCAATAATTACATACAATGGGAAGAAAAATAAATACATTAATTATTTGACCTTCATCAAAGAACATTATTGCATTATTCACATTCTCTCTACACTCTTTGAAAACAAGCTTAAACTACCTTTTGTCTGGAGGTGAAGTACCATTTTGTTTTTCCTGACTAGAACAATTAGCCTCCTTCTCTCCTATGTCTGCTCCTTCATGGTTGCTTGAGTTCTCCTTTCCTTCTAGTTTGTAGAGGCCGCCACTTTGCTTCAAGAGAGCACAGAGGTGATGGTGCATGGCCTGGCTGTACTGCCGTTCCAGGGTGTACACTGTTGCTAGGGCCTGGTGACCTCTGGTTTCTTGGAGCTGGTAGGAAAGATGACATGATAAATCTCAGTAAAAAATGACATTATAAAACACTAAATCATTCCCTCTGATTCAAGCTGCAAACAGGGTTTTCTTTCTCTTGCTTACCATATTTGTAAGATTCTTGATGTTGTAACTGCCGTGGAGGAACGTAAGAGCAGTGTGAAGAGTGCGGTCAGCATAAGCTCCATCGTCTATGTCATCTGATTTTGTACCCCCTTTGCTCTCTGGTTGACCATCCACTGCATCCAGTCTGATTCGGCTCAACCACCAGTGGGCTCCTCCTGTTGGCTGTGGAGTTAAAAATAAGTAGATGTATGTTTGATCAACGTAAATAATTTATAATCATACAATGCAGTAACATTCTTTTACCATATCATTAACTCATTTGTAAATGGAAATATGGCTCTATTTCTCTTTGTTAAATGAATAACCCCAAAAAATGAAAAAAAGGTGAAAAATAACACCACTTCCTTACAAAAGGCTAAGGGTTGCCAGTGTTTATTTTTGTAGTCTGGTTATTTTAAGCCTTTCATATTATGAGTGTTACATACTTGCAGGATAAGTTTGTACTGTAAGGCACAAGAAACAAGCATCAATGATGCTCTGAAACATGAAATAAAGGCTGGATGAGGATGTCTATATAATGGACAAGGCCAAGATGCAGATGGCCAATATGCAATTCTTCATATGCCTGCCAGAGTCTTAAGCCACAATGCATACATGAAACGGCATCAGAAACCAGCTCACTGTTGAAATGCGCTCACAGTCATGAAATATTATGAGTCATGACTCTGCTTTCAGTTTCAGCTTTTGAAATTCAGCCTAAACCCTTGTTTTTGTAATGGATATAAGGGAAAATATTGACTGGGCTAGTCTGCACTGTCAAGAGCAAGGAGAGGACATTTTAATTGTACTTCTCATTTATAGCCGGTGCCAGCAGTGTCAAAAATATCCTATTCTGACAGCCAGTTAGCTCGCTTGGATTAAAGGGCACCACACACTGTGTACCTATTCGTCTTCACAATTTTCCTTTAAATAGTACATAAATTACTTACTTTCACATTAAACAATACAAACTGAAAAGTCTAAAACAAAGGCTTTCAAACACAATGCTGTGGTATCCTGGGGTGCCTCAGCAAGTACTTTAGGTCCAATAGGTTCAACTAGGGTGCCACAAGATTCCAAAGAGAAATAAAAGTTATGGATGCAAGAGGTTACTCAAATTCTTCTGATGTGTGTTAAATGTTTGTTGTTTGAGCATGTAACCTATCACTATTTTGTTTTGAGCAGTAACTTGTAGAAAAGCACTGAATGTCACCCATCCAAGGGCTCTACCAAGCACTATCATCAGAGAGCAATGACCCACAGCAAGCAAGATGCTGGCCTCCCCCTCTCAAGTACCAGCGATGCATGATGTGCAGGTAGAATGAGAACAGGATGGTAATCCAGACCATCTGCAGCATTTGTAATTTGCCCCTGTGCCAGTTTGGCTGCTTTGTGCTGTGGCACTCGCTCTTCCCATTGCTTCAGTTCTTCTCATTACAGATAGTTTTCATTGATGTCAGATGACACATAAAGTCTCAAAAGATAGTTGCAAGAAGAAGAGAGAGAGAGAGAGGAAAAAAAAACATACAAACACAAACATGGCTCTAGTATAATAATGTGATGGATAGTGTGTGAAAAGTCATGATACCTCAGGTTAACCCGTTACGGGGCTGTTTTGGCTCCAAATGGTCGAGACAATGGGATATTTTGAATGTATAAGCCTAACACCTCGGGGTATTCGCCCACACTGGCTCCAGCCAAGTGCTATACGCCTGGTCACCCGCCACACCGGCCAGGAGAATAGCCAAGACGAAATATCTCATCCCTGGCAGCTGGTGCTGCCACCACTCGATACGATATCTTGTCACCCATCGTTAGTGGGTTAAGCACCTTCTCAGGTGACACTAATGCCTGTTCTGGGGACCAGTCAAGAAAATCTATCCCCCTCTAAAATGGGTTGAGAGTATAAAAACTTCACACAACATAAAATAACACATACAACATCCATTACATCTTGATCTTGAGAAACAGGTAATATACATCTTTCAAACAATCTGTATGTTTATCCCTAAAGAGAAAGAAAAAGTGAGAGAGAGAGAGAGAGAGAGAGAGAGAGAGAGAGAGAGAGAGAGAGAGAGAGAGAGAGAGAGAGAGAGAGAGAGAGAGAGAGAGAGAGAGAAAGAGAAAGAAAGAGAAAGAAAGAGAAAGAAAGAGAAAGAGAAGGAGAAATTGAGAGAGACAGAGAAAGAGAGTAAGAGAGAAAGAGAGAGAGAAGAAAGAAAGCAGTTATAGCTAACCTTTTCTTGATTGTTGTTGGCCGCTGCATAGTGATGAGGCGGAGGGTGTGGGTGAGGTGGGAGACCATTTACGACTCTTGGGGTTTCGCAGTTAGAGTGAACGCTGTGCGGAACTTTGAGGACACGCTTGGTGGTGCGGAGCATGAATACGCGCCCAGCCTGTCCCTTGTCCTCCTCTGGTGTGTTGCTTTTCCCAAGCTGCATAAGGATTTTTTAAAGATTTCATGTCAGATTTCAGTGAAAACAAATCTAAGTGTTGATATAATAGGCATGAGGACATATCCACATATGATCACTGAAGACTATTACAACACAATATAACAGAAGGATAAAAAAGAAATGATGAAAAAGGGGAATATACCTGAGAATAATAGTTTGATCCCCATCCCCATAATTGTCCCTGAGATTCGAGAGCCAGAGTAAAGTCAGCTCCACAAGCAATGCTGGTGATATAAGCGTCGTCTAAGATGCGTGTTGGGCTCAAAACCTCCCTCCTATTTCCGGTTCCTTGGGGGTGGATATATGAAAATTGAATCAAGTTTATATCACAGTATCAATATTGTTGCTATATCAAGAACACTACTTTCAAAATCATATCCTGAATGTTATATAACTAACTAACCATAAAATGATTTTAATATGCCAGTTAGATTTTGATGGTTACCATGATTAATCAAGATAAAAATCTTAGGAGAGTGGTCACATACAAAAAATACTACACTGCCCACCTAACTGCCCAGACATGTTCCTTCCCCAAGCATAGAGTGCACCATGAGTGGTTAGCAGGATGGAGTGCTGGCTACCACAGGCGACAGCTCTCACTGCCCCGAAGCCATGGGGCATTTCTACTTCCTGAGGTAGCAGGTGGCCCAAGTCACTAGGGTCGCAGGATGGTACAGTGTTTGCAGTAACAGCCCTACTCGCACTGTAGGACAATGAATCTGAAAGGAAGAAATATAAAAGAAATAAAATTAGAAAGCTTGTAGTTAAAAAATATTCATACTGAGATTGGTATGGTCCATGATTTATAATAGGACAGTGCATAAATTAAATATATTTCTGCACATAGCCTAAAATAAAACTATTTGATCTAAAACAAAGCATTCAGTTATGCTCAATGGTATAACTGACTGAATAAAATACTATTTATGTTATTGTAACATGAATTTTTCAAAGTAAGTAGAGGGAGAGAGAAATGAAAGAAAGAAATAGAAAGAAAGATAGAGGGATCTTGTCATATCAACACAACCAAGAAGAAATGTGTAACACTCACTCCCATTGCTATTTGAACTACTGTTGGAAGATGCTTCACTAGTGTCTTCTTGAGGTGAGTTTGAGCTCTGGCTGTTGTTTGTGCTGTCAGAATTACCGGCCTCCCCAGACTGTTCTCTGTCACCGCCATTTCCTATCCTGTCCTCGGATGCCTTCTCTGGAGATGGTTCAGGAGAAATAATGAAAGACTTGGCACCTCCACTGCCCTCTGTCTCCTCCTCATCTTCAGGCAGTGTTGCAATGGTGTCTTCACCGTCATCAAGCTCTGCCTCTGCTTCCCCTCCCTCGCTGAGTCCCTCTTGGCTTCCAGACTCAGTGATAGCACCATTGACACCCTTCCTGAGCTCCTCTTTATCTGGAGACTGCAATTCTGGTATTTCTCCAGTGACCCCAGAACTGTTTTCTACCTTGTGGTCTGGGCTGTTTTCTTCCTTGCTCTCACCATTTGTTTTACCATTCTCCGCCTCCTTTTTCCCTCCTTCACCTTGCTGTGTCAGCCTGGCCCGCCGTTGTAGCTGTGCCTGTACCCTGAGACAGGCTGGGTTGTTGCCCCATGTGTAAACTTTGTGGTTCTTTGTTACAGCAATCTGAAAAAGTGAAATAAGGATCAAAAGATGAAAACCCTGTCCCTTTTGCTTTAACCCATTCACGCCGGGGCTGTTCCGGCTTTGTGTGGTCACAATACCGGGGTTCTCGAACGTATAAGCCTAACGCCTCGAGATTCTCGGGCGCACAAGCCGTGAGCCTGGGTTGCCTGCTCGCTCTACCCGAGCGCGCGGCTTCCCCTCATAGCTCGTCCAGGGCGTCTGACGCGAAAACCACAATATGTGCTATCACGTCAACCGGCGTGAATGGGTTAAAATCAAAACTTTCAAACTAAACCAAAATATACAACACCTCACTGATACAATCCTGATTGCCATTTTGTTATCATTTATTAAAATGAACAAAACAAACTTACATTCTGGAAGTACCCAGCAGCGAGGTGTGTTGCAGGCCCAGGCAGGGGGACTCTCTCTGGCCGTGTGACTTTCATGATTCCGCCATTCCCACACTGCCCATATGTCCCGCAGCCCCATGCGTACACAGACCCATCAGAAGCCATGGCTACAGTGTGTGCATAGCCACCTTGTGCTTGAACAATTTGCTTAAAAGAAAAACAAACAAACAAACTTTATTATTTGCATAAGATCTCCCTAAACTCTACATAAATTATGCCCATATACTTGTTAACAAAGAGGTCTCACAACCATCTGTATATCTACCTTCTTGGTCAATCTCTGAATGACAGTGGGCACTTGTACATCCTCAACACTACTATGCCCAAGTTGGCCATGGACTCCCCAACCCCATGTGTATAGCCTGGAAAAGTAAATAGAAAGTTGATATCATTCCTTTAAAAAAAAAAATAATAAATAAGTAAAAAATCATATCACTTAAGTATTGCATCATAAAAGTGTAAAAACTGTTAGCAATCAAACATCCACAATCTTATTTTAAGTTATCACATGAAGCACATTTTTATTTTCCCTATATACTCACTTGCCATCCTCACTGATTGCCATGGAGTGGAACTGTCCGCAAGCAATATTCACGATGCCCTTCCCCTCCAGACTTGTTAGCAAAGTGGGCCTGGGATAGCGACCTGTGCTACCTGTGCCTACCTGTCCGTACCTGCTATTACCCCAACCATAGACCTGTTAGAAATATATAGGACTTTAGAAGTAATTCGTTTTGAGTGCAAATGAAAATGAAACACTTAAAAAAATCATACAAAAACCTGCAAATGACATTTATCCCTCCCGAGATGAGTTGAATCTCAAGATGTTCAGCACAGGCTGGGTGTTGGCGATAAGGAACATCTTATGATGTTCTGTGTGTTTTTTATATCTTAAACTAATGGTATGATAACTGAGTCTATATATGGTATAATAGTACTGTAGCATTATTGAGCATTTTGTATGATGCCATAGTTACACAACTGAAGGAAAACTCTAACAATATCTCTCTCTCTCTGTCTGTCTGTCTCTCTCTCATGTTTCCTTTCTTTGAGCACACTAATAATTAGAGAAAATAAAACAATGCTATGGTGATAACAAAACTATATAGATAAATAACATTACAAAATGACAAAAAGTATTCATACAAAGATGACTACATTGGAGATCAATGATATTATAAAATAAGAAATGATTATCATATACAGAGACATAAGCAGCAAAACTAAATAAAAATAAACAAAAGTAGATGTGATAACGACAAATGGCCATTATCTGGCTTTGCTCTTTGCTCAATGTGTCTGGCAACACAGCAACAGTCTTACCAACAAGTGATCCCGCCCTATGAAACATGCCCAACCAGAGGGGTGAAGTGATGAATACAGAACCCATAGTGGAATTGTTAACTTGTGATATGATTCAACAAATCATTTGCAAAAAGGTGGACGTCAACAAGGATTTGCCACTCCAAAAACGATAACCAGATCACCCTCATCATAATACCTCTACTTACCCCATTATCCGTGATAGCTAGCATGTGGTTTTTCCCTGCAGCCACACTTAGCACCTTCATCTGGGCAAAGTATGTAACCATCCTTGGCTCGGAGCCATCGGAAACCAAGCTAGTCTGGCCTCTTCCGTTCATGAGTGGTGTCAAGGGGCTAGGGCCAGACACAAGGTGGGGGACAGTGCCGTTGATGTTTGGCTGTTGGAGAGAGTGGGTGGGGATAGACATCCCTTAGCTATTCGAACAATTTATTTCAGTGTCATGTGACTCATGATAGAGAAGTACATGTAACTACAGATTTCAATATAGTACGGATATTTTATCAATAGAATAATAATAATAATTTTTTTTTACACAGATCAAACCCATAGTTCAAGAAAAATAAAATAAACAAAGTATTTATAATAGTAAACTAAAAGAACATCATCTGCAGTATTTATTTCAATGTTACATTATATTGTTACTCAAAACCAACATTGGAAACAGTAAACTAGTATTCACAATAAAAATACAAAAACTTACCTCCTGATCTTCTGGCAGAAAGACATTCACTCCTGACACAAGTTTAGGGTTTGTGGTGCAACGAGAGCCATGGCCAAGAACACCATAGTCTGGCCTGCCCCATGTGTAGAGATAATTGCCAATAATCAATGAAGTGTGGCCATATCCACATGCCAGTACCTGGTGGTGTACTTTATCAACAGGCACTGGTACAATCTGAGGGAGATGGAATGATTGTGAGTGACAGAATAATAACACTTGTATGGAAGAATGCCAAATTTCCAACAGTTTGCAGTTCATGGTGCTATAAAAAAAAATAGATCTCACCTCTTTTGGAATTTCTACTTTGTAAGTCAGGAGTTCAGGATTGTATATCCAGCCTCTTCTTTGGTTTAGATGGATGATGATGGAAAGGAATACCTCGACAAATGCCTCAACCGACACCAGTTCTTCACTGCCATATGCAAGGAGACAAGAGTTGTGGACCATTGACGATAGTGGAGGAAAAGCCTGCTTCTTGCCGTTGGTTGTCTGTAGGAATGGCCTTATTGCTGGCTGTGTTGGGTTGTAGAGGTCAGCAAGACGACGGAGAACTGGGACCTCAAGTGTGGAAAGCAACCCTAGTACAAGAGCAATGTGTCTCCGTGCTAGTGTTGGGCGAGTGAGGAGGACCTGACGCAGCTCTGGGTCTGAAACACAATGCAGATAGCCAGCCTCCCTCTCTCGTGCCAGAGGAGAGACACTGTCAATAGTGGTCTGGCCTCCCATCTGGTCAAGGTCAATTGAGTCCAGGATAGGGGATGCCTGTGATGCCAGCAAGAGCTGGAGTTTCTCAAGATAGAGGCCTCGGGAAGCGGCCAGGTACTGTAGGGTCTCCCAGCGCCAGGAGCCCGCAGCCAGGGCAAGTGCCAGCACTTCATCATAGTACTGATTGTCCCTAAGGAAGAGAAGCAAGTTTCTCAAGGCTTGTTGCTGTTGTGGTGGCTTGTGTGAGCCTGGAAGACACAGGTGGTGCAAATGACAAATGATGGCAAGGTTGGCCAGGTTGCGGCGCTCTTCCACCCCAAGGTCTGGCCCACTCACGCCACTGGTTAATGTGCCCATGTAGGTGAGGAACTCGGTTACAAGCCCTTGGCCAGCAAACTTGATTGAGCACTTCACATGAGGACACTGAGGAGCATAAAAGTAGAATCAGTACATATATATTTCTTCACACTTCATGCAACATTTCAATAAAAAAAGGCATCTTATCTATGAAAATAGTAACAGCAATGCTAACCCTTGAGTGCTTGTACAAGGCAATGGCTGCACTGAAATTTCTGGACTGAAGCTTGACATCTGCCGCAAGTTCAAAGAGCTTTGGGTCCAGAGAGAACATCACACCAAGCTTATTTGCACTATCAATATCACCTGCTCGGAGCACCAAGTCCATGAAGAGAGATTCTACACTGGTTCTGTGTGTTAAAAGGAGGTGCTTGAAAACAATGTCTAATTATGGATTCATGTTATATATGTATTATCATATTGTAATCATTGTAATTTTGAACATTAATAATTCAAAACTGAATGAAAACATCTCTTGCAAATTCCCATTAATGATTAAAGTAAAGTTTCACATTAGTACAACAAAGATTACACTATAATGAGACAAACTTTCAGGTAAATGAGACAAGGAGGGGGAGGGGCACAAGTCATCCATCTCTGTTAAATGTGAACTAGGCCTAAACTTACTAAGGCAAATTTCATGGCTTTTATAAGATCTATGTGATTTTGTCACTGCTGGAGGCAATTTTACCGCACAAACCCTCAAACTAATGAAAGGGAGAACCAAATCATCAACTGGTAATGACTGTCATTTGTCACTGAATGACTCAGAACATCAAGTGATGATGAGCATGGCTTAAGGGTTAATAAGAAACCAAATTTTCACATAAGGAAACAAAATAGATACCTTTAAAAAATGAAGCCACCCAACATCATCTCAAAACCATAGACCTCACAGACATACCTTGGTTGACATATATACAAAGATTTGGTAGTTAACACAATGCATCCATGGGGCCAAGTATGACTTGGAAGTTCTACGTAATCTTCGTCTTCCTCATCTCTGCCAATCCGCCCCACGACAGACGACCTGCCAGAGCGTGGTGGACTGCTGTTAGCGTCTTGTGAGATCAGGGGGGGACTAGAGTGCAGTGACACGATTTCTTCGTCCTCCGGCAAGTCTATTTCCTGGATCACTGGATTTACCTTGCTGTCCTGCAAAGTATGTAAGCCTTATCATGATTGAATGCAAATTGATAGTACAATGAAAATCATCCAATCACAGGTTCAATTACTAAAAAGGTGAAGCATGATTCTCAACGTAATTTCTATTTATAGCCCTGGGTTGTTTAACCTCTTGACAACGGGCTCTCTTCGTCTAAAGTACCTCATCCATCTACAAAAGAGCTTACTATTGTTCCGTCGATCTTTGATGAGGATGAGAAGAACGTAGAGATGATGGTGAGTTTCCGCCGTGATGTTGCATCTGAGAGGAAGATCATCTCATCTTGGAGGATGATTTTCTCAGCATCAGGTATGATTTTGAAGACAAACAGAGGGGTGGGTTCCAAATCAGTGCTGTAAATCTGTTGGCAAAAATTATGTAACGCAAATTTTTGCAAAATTAAAAGAATGTCAAACTTTTAAAATGGCATCATTCAAACAGAAGAACAGAAATGGAATAATAAAATAATAACATAAAACAATAATAAAAAGACACAATCAACTAACCATCAATGTAGTGTTTGGTTTATAATGCCCTGCTAACAGGTATCTTTCTTTGGCATACTGTGGGGTCGCAATAACGTCATGGATGTATTTGCAAAGCCTCTCTGGCCTGGCGGAGATGCATGGGGCAGCCTCCCCGTCACCTCCCGAGGCTATGGAGGTTGTGGAGGTTGTCATAATTTGCTCTGGGGTAGTTGTGGCAGACATTTCATCAATATCACAAGTGTCCACACCTGGAATGCAAGAGACGAATACAGTTTGGGTTTAATTAGCAACAAAGAATGGAACTCTGCAGTGCTAATTAAGTATTTATTTGTAGGATCTTTAGCTTGAAGGTCATTTTGATGTGTTATTGTGAGTGGCAAGAATCAGTAAGCTTCTAAGGACCTTAAAACATTTTTTGATTTCTTTTTATTTGGAACATTTTATTTTTTGCAAAATGAGTTATCCTTACAAAATTCAGTAACCGGAGAATTATCCTACAAAGTTTTAGAGCCCTATCTTAATTTTCAGTCAGTGGCAGGGACTCAAAGGTGAAAGTACCCAACAGGTTGTCTAGGCTCTCTTTATCTCCTGTAAACTTAAATTCAATATATATTGAACACTCCCATATATAAAGAAAGAGTGAAAACTTGCAATGAGCAGCAGTATAACTTGAGTGGCCAAAAATGGATACCCATTCCGTCTGCCTTACATGAGGCTCATGCATGCTCCCTTTCATGCTCCTCCCTTATTCAACCCATTATGGATTTCATGACAAACATGACTTAAGTCTTTGTCACGACGGGTGTCCTGATGAATGTGACGATAGTTGTCACGTTATATTCAAAGTTAGGGAAAGTGGATCATTGTGTTTCTTTATGAGACTATGAGTAATAACTCGTATTTTGACACTAAGAATGTCAATTGCAATTAATTTAGTATAACTGGTGTCAAATTCAGTAAAATAGATCTAGATTAAAATCCCAAACAAAAATAGCACCAATCTCTACTAGCACCATCAGGAAAGAAAGCTTTGAAGGGCACCCATCCATTGACTCTACCAAGCACCAGCTTCAGAGAGTGACAAGATACAATAAGATGCCAATTTCTTGGTATAAAGGATATCCTCTTCCCCATCTATTCATATTACCTTCACTGGCATAATTAATTCTTATATATTTATTTACAAAAGTATACTAATATGGAAAAGAAAGTTTTTTCTTGTCCTCCCATTTGTATCACACAGAGTATAAAGTACGTAATGAACTGATAAATACCCTTTACTACATATGTTGCATGAAGCTCCCAGTACCCTTGGGAGTGGTGCATGTCCTGGGGCCCAAGCAAGCAACTCTATCCCTGTCTGGAATGAGTTAACCCAATGTGGACGGGTGGCAACATGTTGATGCCAGGAGTATCTTTAATCATATGCAAGGCGTGTTAACCCACTCACGACGGGGGCATTCCAGCCTTGAATGTCACAATGCCGGGGCTTTCAAGCGCTTAGGCCTAAATCAATTAAATGGCTGGCACAATACTGTGCCGCCCGGCCACTGGGCTTTTGAATGAGCGGTACAGTACTATACCACCTGTCCAGAGAGGGTTAAGGTGCCACTGTCAGTCTGGCTGTTTTGCCAAGTGGCACCAGTAGCGAGAAGGGAGAGGAGTGCATATATGTCTTCATTATAATAAAGATAATGTTTTGGAAAACTTGAACATATTTCTTCTTCCATAAATTTGTGATAATGATGTTACAATGATATATTCCTCCTGTATAAAGAGCAAACTGTAAGTATTATTTGTCTGAACTTGCCATAGCATACAAGTACCCTCTATAAGGATTATCATTATTTGCCATTTAACATCTACAATATAAGTATTAAGCTTTTTATCTTGATGATTATGGTACATCTCCCGAGCACAGATGATTCCGGGCCCTTGACAGTGTGGCTTTTTTTTAAATCTCAAAAATGACAAATGAGATACAAGACATTGCCCTATTAAAGACAAGTTATCAAGAATAAAAACATAAAGCAAAAGCTATGCAATTTGTCACTGACATTATGTGCTAAAAACATAATGTGTTGGCTAGCATAGAAAAAGAACTTGCAAAAAAGTATAAAAGAGGATAAAATCAGAAGGAAGATATTAACTAAACTAATCTAAACTAAAAGATCAATGGCAATGAAGTATTGTGCATGGGTGGAAGGTGTCATCTCTCTCTTTTCCTTGGAATACTGGTGAAAATGTTTACAAAACAAGACAAATTATAATTCTTCCTCGAAAGAGGTGTCTGAACTTAATCCACAGCATCAGTGTGTATGGTAACATAATATTCATTACCTGGTAAGTGCTAAGAAATGTTTTTTAAATTCACTTGAGAGAAGAAATACAGATAATTGTGAACAAAAGGCAGAGTGATCTTGAGTCAGCCATTAGTTGGTAAGTAATTTATTTGACATTTGTAGAATGACAAAACACTTGACTGTCCTTAACCCATTCACGACGGGACGTATTTTTGCCTACTCCCATTAATGGGAAGATAAGATGCGCGCGACACTTTGTGCCGGGGTGTTTTCTTGATGCGCGGAGCCGCGCTGATCCTCTCAGAGCGTTTTTCACCCATCCAATTATGGTTTTCATGAATGCATCTATAATGTAAAGGCATGTAAAAATATTGCCATGTTCAGAGTTATTTTAGTCATAAAACATGTTACAGTAATGCCTTTCTAGTTTTATTTTATATTCTTCCCTTCTATGTGAAAATACCAAAGGAAAGTGGAAGCAATCTCTTAGTGGGGCATCAAAAAACATGTTCTATACTTTTTTTTTGTTTTGTTTTACCAAAACAAAAAGAAGAACAATATGAATAATCTTACACGTACATATGAGTATGTACATGTACCTCGTGAAGTGACATGACATGATATCATGGGTAATCAATACATTAGAAGTAGTATTACATTAGTAATTCTATACTTTATTTTATTTCTTGGCCAAACACATTTGATTTTACAACAGTTTTTCGACTCAGATCTTTTTATTCAACCGATCAAAGAAGCAGAAATTACCATGATGTCATCAATATCATGTAGTTTTCTGACATTATTTTTACTAACATTATATCTCATTTTATGACCCTCAAACACCGAAGTCTAAGAAATTATGTAAAATGATTATATTTGAGAACAACATAGCGATCTATTGCCGACATTTCAGCAAGTCACATTGCCCTTCCTGGTACTCGGTGAGAAAATGCACAATGTCTCAGGATGTCACCCGGTTCCGGGTATATGTTTCGATCTTGTGATAGGACGTCAACCGGCACGAATGGGTTAAGAGTGATTATACCCAAGTTAATCTTGAGTAATGCACATTTATTGTAAATGATACTGACAAATACAAATATCATCAGGGTTTACATAATAGCTGGCCAAGATGACAGATAAGAGAAGACAGCTCTAGTGCCCTAAACGTACCCATAGAGACGCGAGACCCGGTTCCGTGCAGTGTGTTGCCAGATAGAAGGAACCCGGTGTTATCATAATACACACATAATTTAGGTTTTAGTCTTTATGCCTCTATCATGATATGAGTTACCATTGTGAACATAAGTTTTTTCTCAATTTTGCTCTTATATGTATGTTTTTCAGATTATCTATGCTTTGATAGTTAAAAAAAATCAATAAGAGAAGAGGTTTGGTTTTGTGTTCTACAAGAAATCACTAAGTATACTTTAATTGTAGGTAAATAAATGTTAGCCACATCAAAATATTTTCTTCTCCAATTTATATGACCATGCAGATTGAGAAAGATCCCAACTACCTCATGCTATGATAACTTACAGAGATTGCAATGAAATTAATTTCTATATTTAGTGGATGATGCTGATAGTTACTGATAATTATGGTGATTATCATGAATATAAATGGTCAATATAACTGTATACATATAAGGATGGCCAGTAAATCTTCATCATTATTAATATGAGTTAATAACAAGAGATTGAGAGAGAGGTAAAAAAAGAAAGAAAGAAAAAAAAGTTAATCAAAATGATTATACCTCTTACCTTTATTTTCAGTTAATGGTTTCCGCCTGGTGCCCGTCTTAGCCTCAGCAAGCCTCTGTTTAAGCATCTGCAACTTTTCAACAGACAACTGCTTAAGGCCAAGCAGGCGTGATCGGTGTGGGGGCCCTGAGCGGTGTAGTGAAGCCCCGGGACTCTCATCATCTGGCCACTCTGGGGTTATATGTTCAAGGGGAAAGAGATATTGGCTGCTGCGCTGCTCCAACACCAAGCGCCATTGCCTGTCCTCAGGTCCTGTGATCTGTAAAGGTCAGTTTGGTTATATGCAGGAAATAACACATAATGTGACAACTACGATTAACCCGTTAACGACAGGGCTATTATGGCTCCAAATGGTTGAAACGCCGGGATATTTCAAATGTGTAAGCCTATGGTCTCGAGATTTTCACTCACACTGGCTGTGGCTAAGTACTATATGCCCAATCACCTAGCACGCCAACCAGGAGGATAGCCATAACAAAATATCTTGTCCCTGGTGGCTGACGCTACCATCACTTGACGTGATATTTTGTCACCCGTCATTAACCCATTCGCGTCGGTTGACGTGCTGACACGTTTTGTGGTTTTTGCGTCAGACGCCGGGGATGAGATATGAGGGCAAGGCCGGCGCTCGGGGTGAGCGAGCGGGCAGCCCAGGCTCACGGCTTGTGCGTCCGAGAATCTCGAGGCGTTAGGCTTATGCATTCGAATACCCCAGTATTGCGACTGTGCAAAGACGGAACCACCCCGGCATGAATGAGTTAAGGGGTTAATGAAAAGTATTCTGATAACAAAAGATTGTTGAGAACTGTTAAGGCAGTTCAAACAGCCATAACAACAACATTAATAATAATTATAACAATGATAATAACAATAATAATAAAAAACTGAAGATACCCCAAGACTGACCAACAAATAGACGGTATCCAAGGAGTTGTCACGGCACAGATCCAGTTCTATGACAGGTACTGTGATGTATGTGCCGCCCACTTCCTTTCCCGTGCTCAGCTCGATGAAGGACAACTCTCCCAGCTCTGTACCAATGATGGCCAGGGAGGCATCGCCAACCATCGTCTGCCACCTGGAAGATATATGCAACAGACACTGCTAGACATTGCTGATTTACCTGGCTTAGTTTCTTTACAAAAAACAACAATCACTCACAGACGTAAACCCAATTAAACTCCTACTACACCCATCAACCCACTCACCAGACAAGGGATGACGGCCGGGCTCTGCTTCCATTTGGCGGAAGAACGAGGACATCGTCAGTCTTAAAGCGGTGATCCTGCACTGCTCTAGGGTCCAGGCGGCTGCCTAGTGGGACCACAAATAGTGTACCATCCTCGCCTGAGAAAAAATAAGATGTCACATGATTAAGGTATCTCAACAATGGTGTTCAACTGTGTTGCCAGTGTTATGTGGATGGAATATAAAATAATGTTTAACTTTTTCTTATATACCGCATATACTTTGGTAAATCATCAGTAAAAGGGAAGGGAGAAAGACAGAGAGAGAGATAAAGGGAGAGAGAGTAAAAGAGAAAGAGAGAGAAAGAAAGAGAAAGAGAAAGAGAGAGAAAGAAAGAGAAAGAGAGAGAGAGAGGAGAGAGAGAGAGAGGAGAGAGAGAGAGGAGAGAGAAAGAGGAGAGAGAGAGAGAGAGAGAGAGAGAGAGAGAGAGAGAGAGAGAGAGAGAGAGAGAGAGAGAGAGAGAGAGAGAGAGAGAGAGAGAGAGAGAGAGAGAGAGAGAGAGAGAGAGAGAGAGAGAGAGAGAGAGAGAGGAGAGAGAGAGAGAGAGAGAGAGGAGAGAGAGAGAGTAAAGCGAGAGAGAGAGAGTGAAGCGAGAGAGAGAGAGAGAAGAAAGAGAGAGAGAGAGAGAGAGAGAGAGAGAGAGGAGAGAGAGAGGAGGGAGAGAGAGAGAGGAGAGAGAGAGAGAGAGAGAGAGGAGAGAGAGAGAGAGAGAGGAGAGAGAGAGAGAGAGAGAGAGAGAGAGAGAGAGAGAGAGAGAGAGAGAGAGAGAGGAGAGAGAGAGAGAGAGAGAGAGAGAGAGAGAGAGAGAGAGAGAGAGAGAGAGAGAGAGAGAGAGAGAGAGAGAGAGAGAGAGAGAGAGAGAGAGAGAGAGAGAGAGAGAGAGAGAGAGAGAGAGAGAGAGAGAGAGAGAGAGAGAGAGAGAGAGAGGAGAGAGAGAGAGAGAGAGAGAGAGAGAGAGAGAGAGAGGAGAGGAGAGGAGAGAGAGAGTGTAACTTTGCCGTATCCATTTGTATTTTATATCTTATGCTTGCTGTTATTGTTTTTATTTCAATTGAATATTATTTACACACAAACATACATATATTCGTTGCTTCACCTATCTGTTTACTCCTCTCTTACAGTAATAAATGAACTGAACTACATTGGCTATCTTCTTCACAGCACTAAGCTCCACAATACCATAATTCTTGAAAGGAAAGATGAAAGAAGAAAGAGAGTGTGTGAGAGAAAGAGAAAGAGAGAGAATAAGAGAGGAGGAGGAGAGAGAGAGAGAGAGAGAGAGAGAGAGAGAGAGAGAGAGAGAGAGAGAGAGAGAGAGAGAGAGAGAGAGAGAGAGAGAGAGAGAGAGAGAGAGAGAGAGAGAGAGAGAGAGAGAGAGAGAGAGAGAGAAAAGAAAGAGAGAGAGAGAGAGAGAGAGAGAAAGAGAGAGAGAAAGAGAGAGAGAAAGAGAGAGAGAGAGAAAGAGAAAGAGAGAGAGAGAGAGAGAGAGAGAGAGAGAAAGAGAGAGAGAAAGAGAGAGAGAGAGAGAGAGAGAGAGAGAAAGAGAGAGAGAGAGAGAGAGAGAGAGAAAGAGAGAGAGAGAGAGAGAGAGAGAGAGAGAGAGAGAGAGAGAGAGAGAGAGAGAGAGAGAGAGAGAGAGAGAGAGAGAGAGAGGATATATGCAAAGGGAAAGATGAGAGAGGAGAAAGAGATAGGAGTGAAAGAGAGGAGAGAGATAGATGAGATAGATGAGATAGATAAGAGAGAGAGAGAGAGAGAGAGAGAGAGAGAGAGAGAGAGAGGATATATGCAAAGGGAAAGATGAGAGAGGAGAAAGAGATAGGAGTGAAAGAGAGGAGAGAGATAGATGAGATAGATGAGATAGATGAGATAGATAAGAGAGAGAGAGAGAGAGAGAGAGAGAGAGAGAGAGAGAGAGAGAGAGAGAGAGAGAGAGAGAAAGTGAGAGATTTTCGAAACTGAAATGAAAATACCATGACCCAGCACTTACTGGCAACAAGTAACCATTCTGCATTGGGACTAAAGGCTAAAGCTACAGGTTTTCGGTGCGCATCTGTCGTCCACGGTATTCTCCTGGTGGTAGACTCCCCCTCTCTGTGGTCGAAGATTATTATGTCACCATCACTGGAAAAGAAAACCCAAAAAGCAGTTAGGTCTCATGATAAGGTACACTATTTTTTTCTTTTTTTTTCTTTTATGATAGCTTGTTTATGCAGAATACTCCTAAATTACCATTAATGTAATATCAATAATTACAAATATGCAACTTCTCTTGTGAAGTCCCTATGGTACCAAATCTACTCACCTGCAAGCAACGGCTACAGTGACAGCCTTAGGTGAAGTGGAGGTGGTGGCAGTGGTGAAGTGGTTGCCACGGAGTCCACCCACCAGCCGCACCACCTCATATATGCCCACTACCATCGCACCATTCACCTGTGGAAGATGATGGGGAGTCATTACTCTTCTTTGGAACAGATGAGTGCATTCTTAACCCATTCACGACGGGACGTATTTTTACCTACTCCCGCTTCTGCATGAGGCCTCATTCCAGGTGTTTTCCCACTATGTGAGGCTGCACTGAACCTCTCAGAGTGTTTTTCTCTACTTATCATTTTATTTCCAAATGAAAAGAACAATATAAATAATCATAAATATACATACAAGTATGTGCATGTGCCTCATGACATGACGTGATGTGATATCATAGGTAATCGACAAATTAGAAATAGTATTACATTAGTAATTTTCTATTTTATTTTATTTCTTTGACAATCACACTTGATTTTACAATAGTTTTTTGACTCAGATCTTTTTATTCATCTGCTCAAAAGCAGAAATTACTAT
>BOPN01000214.1:289388-291888 GCA_017312705.2 Penaeus japonicus
TCAACTTCATACATATCAATATCCATGTAATACCATTATTTACCAACAGTATTATCATTTCCACACAATATCAAAGTCCAACAGTTATATCTATATTGAAAAGTCACACTTTCTGCTGAAAATATTTCTTATAAATTCTGAATTATCATTTATCAGACAGGCGACAAATAAAATATTCTTCTTTTAATTGTCTTTAATTTGTTTTTCAAAAGTATTCTACAATCTGTTTTCACCAGTATATTTCTGTAGGTTTACTTTGTTTCTTCACAAATATATTTCTGTTGGATGACTTTGTTTTTTTTTCCACAAATATTTTTCTTTAAATTGATTTCAATCTATTTTTCAAAAGTATTTCCAAAATAAAACTTGACATTTTCTTTTCATATGTCACATTAATATAGCACTGCACCATGAAACACTTGAAACAAGAATGGCAACATGTTGAAATTTCCCTTCCAAGCAAAACCGTTTTAACTTTAAAACAATCCTATGAATCGAAGTTGAAACCTGGTTGGAATTTTCAAGACAAATGTAAGTATGCAAGTGATCTTTTTTGGTCATAACAGTCTTAACAAGTCTAAGAGAACCTATCCACATGTTCAACTGTCCTTAATACTCACAGATATAAAGTATTCTTTAATGTTGTAATTCTAAACTGATATATATTCTCACATATTCTGTATATACTTTAACAATAACCTGTAGATGTATATATCATTTGACTTTAAAAAATAATATTACTTTCCATGTACAAAATTAGTTGGTCTTATATGCATGAACAGCATTATGTGCAATAATTCTGACAGATCTCCATTGACTCCTAATAGACATGCTTACTATATTGAGTTGTGCTCAGGGTTAAATGTGGGCAAACTGTACCAATGTTCCATATGAAGCCAGATAATGATTGTCCTATTTTCACAAGTCATAAAATGCAGATTTCAACTTTAATTCCAAATATACAACTCAATTTTGTGTGTAGACTGAATTAAGAGTAGATGAAAGTGATTGTTTAGTGTATTTCTTTGTCAGATTTTTACATCCTTTGAGGGTTAATCACACTGTGTACAGCTAGTCAACTTGGTTGTTATTGTTCTCTGGCATGATATATGTTGTAGTTCTTTGTATAAAAAAAAAATTAAGTCTTATGATGCAAAGCAAAATATTATGAGTTATTTTTTTTTGTTTATTACTATAAGCCAGTACTGTTGCCTTGAGGTGATTCACTGCAGATGGATCTTTAGGAATTGTCCCACTTGCAAAACCTATTGCTCATCCTGTGTTGATTCAGTGCAAAAAAAAATAATGATAAACAATCTATTATTTTTGCAACTTCCTGACAAAAAATAATAACAGGCACTACCTTATTTTAAAAAAACTATAATAGTAAGTGATTAAACATTGTAAACTTGATCCAAAACTAAAGTTGTCTGTGAATCTACGATTTAGAAGTTTTGTTTTCAGCAAAGAATATTGACAAGACAGATGTTGAAACGCAGCGTCCACATTCGCAGGAACTTCCAGGACTAGAATACCTTCCCCTGAGCCCCGTCTGCGTCCCCGTCAGGCAGCAGCGCCTGATGGTGCCGGGGTCACGTGTATGTGTCCCCTGACCTGAGACGTCACCTGACCTAAGACATCACCTGACACGGCATCCTCTGCGTGTGGGCAGGGCACGGGGGGGTATCACCGTCCTCTCACACCCTTATATCACACTCCCAACATCTCTCACCCTAACCCCCTGCATCTGTCGTCCCTCTCTCGACAGCAACAACTGGTTAATACGAGGCAGTACTCACATTAATTGAGGTTTTAAGGCGTGAGGAAAAGGCTCTTCCTTCGTGTTTCCAGCAGACGACCTCGAACTCGTGCTGCCATCTGGCGGCAGCCCTCGCAACCACGCCGACGCCGTTCGGATCCCTGCGCTGTCTGGCGAGAAAGCCCCTTGCACCCTGGCTCTTGCAAGTTTGTTTGCTGGATTAGATTGCAAAGTAGGTCTATTATACGGAGTGAGGGCCGTTTTTTATGATTAATACCGTTGATTCTTAGTATTTCTTGAGAGGAGCGGTCAAGATAGAGCGTTCGAATTGAAGGCAGAATCAAGGGTTTCGAACGAAGGATTCTGTGGTTGAAATGTAAACAGAGAAGAAGAAGAAGAAGAGGAGGAAGAGAGAGTACGAGATGACACTTTTTCGTCTCCCAGGTACGATCCTCACGCCTCTTGATCCTCTTGCATAAGTCTAAGGTCGCTGGCGGGTCTTGGATACACTAGGGAGACCAAAATGGATATGGATATATGACCTTTTGGAATACGGGAATCTCAAGTGATCTGTTATTGATATTGTTTATATGATATCTTAAGAAATAACTGTTGGGTTTGTTATTGTTCTTTAGGTTTTCAAATGTTTCTTTCTTGATGAGAGCTCATGTTTCATTGCACTACTGAGGAAAGCTATATTGATGAGGAAATTATAATGATAGAAAAAAATACCTAGTGTCA
>BOPN01000214.1:296888-304388 GCA_017312705.2 Penaeus japonicus
TTTTTCTCATGCTACTGATTATTAAATACATACATTGTATTTAGTATTTATTTATTTTGGTATTTTTTTGTAAAAAGACAGAGGAACTTTTTTTGTGTGACTTAATATTTTGGTATGCAAAGTAATGATGGGTAATGCTGATATATTTCATGCTTATCTATGTACATATGTATGAACTTTTATGTCCTTATTTTCATTGACTTTGAAATAGTTATAATATATTGATAATGTTAGATAATTAGTAATGTTAATGATTTGACCATGTGAAATTATCTTAGAAATGAATGCAAATACCATAGTTCATCCATAGGCTGGCCTAATAGTACTAGTGTTATCCATAATGTGCATTTGCACATATCTAGCATTCATGAGGGTTTAGGAATTTTAAGGGCCAGTTATATATACCTTATTAAATGTTGTCAGTTAAACAGGAGTTCACCCATGTTTCTGCTCTCAGGCTCTCCTTGCACAAAGAGAAGTGTTTGAAAAGAATATGCCACACATCGTAGCACCTAAAAGGATCACTGCGACCCACGAGAATAGCATCCGCCTTCCAACACCCAGTGTCCAGAGCGTTGTGCAGTGTCGAATGCATAATTGCTTTGATTACTCAAGGTGTTCGGTGCTCTCAAACTTTCCAGTGTACCACTATGATGTGGATCAGTACAGAATATCCACCAGTGATTTGGAAGTCTTTGTGAAAACAACAGTTAGACAAGCACTTGGTTATAATGCCCACATTACTATGGATCCTGATGAGGCGTGCATATTTGTAGCCTTAGTAGGTGAAAGCATAGGTTCTTCTGTTGATAAAGTTAATCTTGAAGAAAACTTGCACAGTCTCCCGTACTGGAATGGTGATGGTCGAAACCACATCCTTCTAAATCTTGGCCGCACAATCTATAGCAGGAATGTCTTTGATGGGGTGAACACTGGCCGAGCTCTGACAGTCCAGGCTCATTTCTACTCCCATTTATATCGCCCAAACTTTGACATAGTTGCCCCACCATTGCTTGGCCTTCCTGGGGGAGACCTGTGGCACAACCTTCCTCCAATGGTTCCTGCCAAAAGGAGGTACTTATTGTCTTTCCAAGGGGAACTGCCACGGTTGAGAAACTACCTTGACAAGGAAGAGCAGCCACCTTCAAGCAATCCAAGCTTGAGGGAGGAGGTTGCCGTTGTGGAGGAATTGATGCAGCTAGAGAAGACTCGCACTGATGACCAGTTCCTCCTGCAGTTTACATGTCAAGGCAGCGGTGGGTATGGTGATCTTGAGGAGTGGCAGATTTGTGAGACCGAATCTATGCGGACTCAGGTGTTGAAGGATTCTACCTTTACTTTAGTATTGGCACCTCCAAATCCAATGGAAATATCTACTGTTACCTTCCAAGCAAGGGTGTTTGAAGCCTTAAAGTATGGAGCTGTCCCAGTCATTCTTGGGAATCATGTGGAGTTTCCTTTGAGTGAGACCATTGATTGGCGAAAGCTGGCTCTCACTTTCCCGAAATCACGAGTGACAGAAATACACTTCCTTCTCCGTTCTGTCTCGGATGCTGATATTCTCTACATGCGTCGCCAAGGTCGCCTGGTTTGGGAGAGATTCTTAGGGTCTACACAAGTTCTTGTTGACTCCATACTTGCTATCCTGAGGGAGAGGCTGAACATTCCTCCCCTTGCTGCTGCTGATGAACCTTCACAGAGTGTCTTCAATGATTCGTTTGTGGTGAGACAGACATTTTCCTAGTTCACTAGCAGTATTGCTATATATTGTACATATATTAATATGCATTATTATTGTAAAATATGTTGTCAATCTACTAGTTGCAATTTGCGCTCACAAACTATAAACATTTTTCAACTTGACATTAAAGAGCAGTCATATTTCTACTACTATTTCTACTCTTGCAGCCACTGAAGACTGAGGCAGACATTCCTGACCCAGATACAGATGAGAACTTGGGTCCCATCGAGCCACCCTTCCCATCAGTCTCCTTCACTCGGAACTACACCATCTCCCTCTTGACTGGCTATGAGCTGTGGAATGTGTGGGGTGATCCCTTTAACCTGTACCCTAATCTCCCCAACAACCCCATACTGCCAACTGAGGCAAAGTTTTCAGGCTCGCAGTTAGGCTTCCGACCCATTAACTCCGGTTCTGGGGGCTCTGGGAAAGAGTTCAGCGAGAGCCTTGGTGGAAACCTGCCAAGGGAGCAGTTCACCATTGTTATGCTGACGTATGAGAGGGAACAGGTGAGGACAAGGAGGTTTTAGAGTGTGCATTGTGAGGTGTTGGAATTATTTTACAATGATACCTATTGTTCATAGTATTATGATTATAGAAATGAATCAACTGATATTTTGTTATCAAGGGAGATATTTATCAAGGGAAAATGGACAGATTTAGGTTGAGGTTTGTGCTATTTTTCTAATTAGCTCCAAAGATTGTAAAGATTTAACATGTCTGTCCCCCCAGCTGCATTTAGGGTATGAATTTTTAAGTTTCATCAATGCAAGTTTTGATCTCTGCCATTTCACAATAAAGTATTTATTTAGATATAAAAATAGTAAAAGGACAAGGATTAACCATAAACTATATGTTGTGTAAGAGCAAAGTGTGGGAAAGGGGTATGAGTGGGATAAAGGATGGATGGGCAGGGCGGTTTGCATGCATGAAATATGCCAAATAGCACCAGAATTACTACTTTACACTCACTGTGTTTTGTTACAAGAAAGAAAAAGAAAAGAAGAGACATGGAACATAACTGTCTGATTGGCATAGGCAGAGGAGGGCATCTAAGGGGCTGATATAGTGGGTGTGGCTTGAGGAAACTTGCCAAACATTACTAGAAATATTAGTAGATACTCCATATGTCCCATTCATAAAAAGAAAAAAAAAAGGGGGAAAAATCTAGCCTGTTTTTCACAAGCCTTTCACGACCATAGTGGATAGGACTGACACACCTGGTTGGCTTTTACCACAGTTGTGGTAGACAGGACCTGAGGGGTTAACCCATTAGCAGCTGATGGCATGATTTGCTGCAAAGGCAGAGTCGGTCATAGACGCGGATGGCACCGTGCCAGACATGTAAAACAGCCATCCTACTGTACAAATATTTTTTTAATACCGCAACCAATGGGTTAATCAGTTGTCACCTGAGTCATGCACTTTCCAATATTGTGTTGTTTTATTGATTGTTTTTCCACATAAATGATGCCTATTCACCAAGCATTCAATTACTAGGTTTACCTGACTTCATACCTATACACAGTTTTTGGAATTTTAGGGAAAAATGTTTTAATTTCTGTTGCTATTTTTTGTCATTTAATCATATTATTATGAAGAAAATGTAAAGAAATATGTCATATTGATAACATACCAAATAGGTGTTGTTCCTATAATTAAGGTAGATCAGTAAAAAAATTCTTCTATCAGTTTTAGTTAGTAATAACTTACTATGTGAGTTTATGTCAGTAGAACTTGATCATGTTTTCACTAATTCATTTCATTTACAAATCTAAACAGGTGTTGCTGAATTCTTTGGCTCGCCTCTATGGCCTTCCATACCTGAACAAAGTTATAGTGGTGTGGAATTCCCCCAAACCTCCACCAGAGGATCTTCGTTGGCCAGACATCAAGGTCCCAGTTCAGGTACGTTAAATGTGGATAGATTTAATGTTTTTTTACATTTGGTGGAAGATCTTTTTCTCTTGCCGGTGTTCTTTTTTATGACTTTGAAATTGAAAAGTTGAAATTGGTCATCTGATACTTTTGCATTGCCATGAGAAATCCACTTTTTAAAATCAACCTTCTCAACGAACTTTTACCTGATTGCAATGCAGGTGATACGAGCTGAGCGCAACAGCCTCAACAACAGGTTCTTGCCATATTCTGAGATCGAGACAGAGGCTGTACTCTCCGTGGATGATGATGCTCACTTGAGGCATGATGAGATTGTGTTTGGCTTCAGGTATGGTGTCATTAGAAAATATCAGTAATATTAAGTTAATTCTTCTTTGAAACAGATTTCTTGTTTTTTTAATATGAAAATGTATATTTATATGCATGTATTTTTCTATGTGTGTGCATCTGTTTATATCTATGAATGACTGGAAATGGAAAATAAACTTGTCAAGATTTCACTTGAAAGCATTATATAACGCTCCCTCAGGGTCTGGAGGGAGGAGAGAGACCGCATCGTGGGCTTTCCAGGACGCTACCATGCCTGGGACCTGAACTATGGGGGCTGGCTGTACAACTCTAACTACTCCTGTGAACTCTCAATGGTTCTTACAGGTACACAGAGATTTTACTGTATGATATATGAAGGCTTTAATGGTGGCAAAACTTGTTGAAGCTTGTATTAGTGCTGTGTTACATCTTATTATTTTCTATGTAACTGATGTATTAATGTTTTTATATTCATTTATAGATTTTGTTTTTACAATATCTCTCTGATTATATTTGTGCATGACATGCATATTTATCTCACTTCTTACCTACAGGAGCTGCCTTCTTCCACAAATACTATGCCAACATGTACTCCCATGTCATGCCCCAGGCAATAAGGGACAAGGTTGATGAATACATGAACTGCGAGGACATTGCAATGAACTTCCTCGTGTCACATATCACAAGGAAACCACCAGTCAAGGTATATTAGACACTCAACAGAGGTGGATAAAAAATTTGATTATCAGTATTTATGATTGTTTTATATTTTAAGTAATGAAGAAATGGAAAAGGTAAATCTGATTTCACATATATACTGAGTGGCTGGTGTATGATTAATTGATTAAACTGATTATGTACTAATTTGATTGCTCTTCTCTTATAATACCAATGTGCAGGTAACATCTCGCTGGACTTTCCGCTGCCCTGGCTGCCCCGTGTCCCTCTCAGAAGACGACTCACACTTTACAGAAAGGCATAAATGCATAAACTACTTTACTCAGGTGAGTAGCTGGTGTCTTGCATTAGGTGTTCTGTCTGTACATACTTACATTCATTTTGCAATTTATTTTCAGAATTAATTAATGTTTATTTTTTGTTAGGACAGTTAATGCTGTAAGGGTGATGCCAGTGATTTTTTTTTTGGCAATGATAATGTTGATTTTAGTAATATCATCATCAATATTTTTGTTATTCATCATTATTGACATGATAATGATAATAGTAGTTATTATGATAATGATAATCATAGTAATTATTATTATTTTTTAAATTATATTATGATTATCATAATTATCATCTTTATTATCACGACCGTTTTGTCTCTGTCCTTCCAGGTTTATGGCTACAACCCGCTCCTGAATACCCAGTATCGTGTGGATTCCGTTCTCTTCAAGACGCGGCTTCCGCACGACAAACAGAAATGCTTTAAATTTATTTGATTTCTCTCTCTCTCTCTCTCTCTCTCTCTCTCTCTCTCTCTCTCTCTCTCTCTCTCTCTCTCTCTCTCTCTTTATCTCTCTCTCTCTCTCTCTCTTTCTTTCTTTCTCTCTCTCTCTCTTTCTTTCTTTCTTTCTCTCTCTCTTTCTCTTTCTCTCTCTCTCTCTCTCTCTCTCTCTCTCTCTCTCTCTCTCTCTCTCTCTCTCTCTCTCTCTCTCTCTCTCTCTCTCTCTCTCTCTCTCTCTCTTTTTTTTTTAATATCTAAGTTAGAAGGGTAATATTTCAGGGTAGTTTTTTTTTAGAGGTAATGATTAATTAATTAAATAACTTTCCTCTTTATTTAAGCAGATTGCTATGCTTTCATTTTTTTAACTTTTGCCCATGTCACAAATAATTTTTGTGCTGTGCAATATTGGTCTTGCTTGCCAGCCTGTCCTGCAAATTAATAATGTACAGAATTTATAAAAAAAAACTTCAAGGAAGTTTCTATATATGTGTGTGTGTGTGAAGTAAGACTTGTTATTTGTTATTGCAGACATTTTAAGAATTTTTATCATAACTTGTGACAATAAACATGTCATGAACTGCTCCCCAAATATATGGTAGGAATTGCTATATTAGCATTGACACATAGCAAAAACAATTGACACAGAGAGAACAAAAGCATGAGATCAGTTGTATAAATATCATTATATATTTCACTTGTTTTTTTCTTTTGTAGATGCAGAAGACAAAAGAACTTGAAGACACTTGAATTAATTTTCTAATGATTGTTGTGTACATATTTGGCAGTGTGTATGATATAGATTTAACATTGTTTAGATAGCATATGACTGCCTTGTTCAGTATGTAGCTGTAACCTTGTGAGTAGAGCTGTTCTGCATTTAGTAAAATATATATATTTATTGCTGAAAAAGATAATAGTATTACTCGGAAGTTTACTCTAGAGAAAGATGAATGAACTGTTGCAGTAATGGAGATTATATGAATGTTTTAAGTGCAGCGGGAATGGAGGGTAGGAAACAAGTGAGAATATTTTCTTAATCTCAAGTTTTACAAACAGGTATACAAGAAAAATATTGTTTTATCATCAGAGCTTGAAAAAGTGTGTTTAGATGGTTTGTTGATTAATAGAAAGTGAAATATGTGTCCATTTATCCTTTTTTTTTGTCTTCACAGTTTTAAAATTGTGAATGGGTGTCAAACTTAGGACAGTACAGAATATGAGTATAGTGGGGTTATATTTTTGTAATAGAAATGAGGTTATATAACTAGGAATTATCAGCCAAATATTATTAAGCATTGAATTAGGTCATTTGTTGATTCATACTTTATACAGAGAAAGAGCAAGAATAAAACTTTAGAGTACTGGATTAAGGTATATTGGAAAGAACGAGGAATAGAGTGAAAGTAAAAGTGAGAATGTAAAGAGAAAAGTAAATACACCATGAAAGTCATTGTTTAAAGCTTGTAAACTATGAAGGGTTATGTCTGTTTAGCATAAATGATAAGTTTTATTTCTTTCCTATATTTTAAGGTATACTGTGTTTTCAGTAGAAGTTATAGGAGGTACTCATACATTTTCTTTTATATTGATTACATTTTCAGTATCTATATTTTTTGCTATATGCCCTTGCTTCTGTTGTTCAGAGCTATTATATCTTATGTGTCCTATTCCAATTGATAAAAACTAATTTCCAAAGTAACCAGTGTTTGTATGTAAGTCTTATCTTTTGAGTTAAGATGAATTTTATTGATCAGCTGATCACCTTTGATAGTTTTATTTTTTTACTTCAGAGGTTTGATATCTGGGCATTAAATAGAATGTCTGTTGTTAGAACTTTTGAAATAATGAGTGTTTGAATAAAACATTATTCTGTGATAGATTTTCTTTCTGTCATAATACTGCACAGCTTTATGTCCGTGTGTGTAACTGATTGTGGTCACAGACTGAACAGTAATAGATGATACTCTCATCCATTGCTGTATCCAGTGAATAAAATAATGATAACTTTGAAAAAGGAATATTTTGTTTTAGTTAGTAAGAAGAAGTAATATCTCATAGAAAATGATTAAGATGTGTTGGTGGATATAGCAAACAGAAAGCATTT
>BOPN01000214.1:311888-316888 GCA_017312705.2 Penaeus japonicus
CACACACACACACACACACACACACACACACACACACACACACATATATACATACACATATATATATATATATATATATATATATATATATATATATATATATATATATATATATATATATATATATATATATATATATATATATATATATATATATATATAATGATGATAATAATATTAATGACAGTAATAATAATAATAAATGAGCAGTAAGGGAAATGCGAAAAGGAAAAAGGATCTGGTTACAAATAGAAAGAACAAATTCCAAGAAAAAGGCATCCGATTTTTGACAAGAACACTCAAGAAGTTTGGGTATGGAAGAAACACGTGCGCTTGGCTGAAGAAAGATGTTCTGGAGAAGGAAACGGAAGGGATGAAAATAGATGCTCAAGAACAAGCACTTAGGACTAATTGGGTTAAAGCAGGAGTGGATGGCGCATAGCAATCGCCATTACGTAGGGTATGTGGACACTGGACAGCATGATGAAATAGTCAGTCACACTGCATGAGAAAGCTTTCCGTGGCACCAACCACTACAAGAATCTGAGACACGACGAAGTTGATGATGTATTTTTGGGGTATTTGTGCAAGGAGTGTGGCTTTGGGTATGGTGTCGAGTATTGTGATCATTTTGTGATATTGTGGGACGTAACCATGAAGACAGAAACGCCATTAGATCATAACAGACCAGATATTGTGGCAGTAGACATACAAATAAAAGTTACGCTATATCTTAGATATTGAGTGCCCATTTGTTACCCAGATAAAGGCAAAGGAGATTGAAAAGGTACAAAAATACAGTGATTTCCGATATGTAATTTTGAAAGCATGGAGAGGTGAGGAGAAAAAAAAGTTGCTTTCATACCAATAATCGATGGATCTCTAAGATATGTTACGGAAAAGTTAGAAATGAACTTGAAAGAACTAGGGCTCCATCTGGGCGTTGGGCCAATACAGAAGCGTTTTAAAGAATGAAGGTGATGAACAAGAACGAGACAAATAAATGGAGGACTGGTTGATATCTCCGACAACCTCTGAGGAGAGGCGAGGCGTCCCTGCCACCGAGTAACAGCTGTGCTGGGCGTGAATTTTAAAATGAGAATAGTGATGATAATAACAACAATATCATTGATGTAGTAATGATGCTGATAATAATGATAACATAAATGATAAGGATAATAATGATACTGATGATGATGATGATAATAATAATGATAATAATGGTAATAGTAATGGTAACAAAAATTATGATAATAACAGCACTGATGATAATGATAATAATGATGGCAATAAAAATAATGATAGTAATGTTTATACTGATGATTATGATAATGATAGTAGTAATAATAATGATAATGATGATAAAGGAAATGATTATTAAAGTAATGCTAATAACAATAAAGATGATAGTAATGATTGTAATAATGATAATGATAATAATGCCAGTAATGATAATAGTGATGATAAAGATACTACTACTTCTGCTAGATATATATATATATATATATATATATATATATATATATATATATATATATATACATATATATATATATATATATATTTATATATATATGTATATATATATATATATATGAATATATATATATATATATATATATATATATATATATATATATATATATATATATATATATATATATATATATACAGTATATATATATGTATATATATATATAAATAGATAAATATATATATATATATATATATATATATATATATATATATATATATATATATATATAATGATACCTATGGTAATGATGAAAATATTGACAATTATGATAAAGGTGATAGTAATGATAATGATAATAGTAATGATAATGACAATAATAGTGCTAGTGATAGTAATAATAAGTCATACAACAATAATCATCATAAAACTGCAAGAAAAAAGTAGATGAAGCAGCAAAATAATGCAAAAAAGTGTTTGGTCGGAATAACAATAACCATAGCACTTAATAGCAAGGTATCTGTAGCAGAATATATGTAAATGAAATATTCCGAGCAGCCAGGTCTGCGTCTCGTGGCACGGCAGAGGATGGCAGCGCGGCAGACCCCTTTCTATTTGCAAATTTGAGACAAGCGCTCCAGACGGGGATTGGTAGAATGGGCAGAGTCAACAGAGACGATTACGGTGCATGGGAGAGAGGCGGAGAAGCAGAGAGGGAGAGAGGGAGAGAGGCTGAGAGGGAGAGAGGGAGGGAGGCTGAGAAAGAGAGAGGGAGATAGGCAGAGAAGGAGAGAGGCTGAGACGGAGAGAGGCAGAGAGGGAGAGTGGCAGAGAGGGAGAGAGGCGGAGAGGCTGAGAGGGAGGGAGGGAGAGAGGAAGAGCGGCAGAGAGGGAGAGAGGCAGAGAGGGAGAGCGGGAGAGAGGCTGAGAAGGAGAGAGGGAGAGAGGCAGAGAGGGAGGGAGGGAGAAAAGCAGAGTGGGAGAGAGGCAGAGAGAGAGAGAGAGGCAGAGAGGGAGAGAGGGAGATAGGCAGAGAAGGAGAGAGGGAGAGAGGCAAAGGGGGAGAGAGGGAGAGAGGCTGAGAAGGAGAGAGGGAGCGAGGGCAGAGAAGGAGAGAGGCAGAGAGGGAGAGAAGGAGAGAGGCAGAGAGGGAGAGAGGCAGAGAGGCAGAGAGGGAGAGAGGGAGAGAGAGCAGAGAAGGAGAGAGGCAGAGAGGGAGAGAAGGAGAGAGGCAGAGAGGGAGATAGGCAGAAAGGCAGAGAGGGAGAGAGGCAGAGAAAGAGAGGGAGAGAGGCAGAGAAGGAGAGAGGCTGAGACGGAGAGAGGCAGAGAGGGAGAGTGGCAGAGAGGGAGAGAGGCGGAGAGGCTGAGAGGGAGGGAGGGAGAGAGGAAGAGCGGCAGAGAGGGAGAGAGGCAGAGAGGGAGAGCGGGAGAGAGGCTGAGAAGGAGAGAGGGAGAGAGGCAGAGAGGGAGGGAGGGAGAAAAGCAGAGTGGGAGAGAGGCAGAGAGAGAGAGAGGCAGAGAGGGAGAGAGGGAGATAGGCAGAGAAGGAGAGAGGGAGAGAGGCAGAGGGGGAGAGAGGGAGAGAGGCTGAGAAGGAGAGAGGGAGCGAGGGCAGAGAAGGAGAGAGGCAGAGAGGGAGAGAAGGAGAGAGGCAGAGAGGGAGAGAGGCAGAGAGGCAGAGAGGGAGAGAGGGAGAGAGAGCAGAGAAGGAGAGAGGCAGAGAGGGAGAGAAGGAGAGAGGCAGAGAGGGAGATAGGCAGAAAGGCAGAGAGGGAGAGAGGCAGAGAAAGAGAGGGAGAGAGGCAGAGAGGCAGAGAAGAAGAGAGGGAGAGAGGGAGAGAAGCAGAGAGGGAGAGAGGCAGAGAAGGAGAGAGGGAGAGAGGCAGAGAGGGAGAGAGGGAGAGCGGCAGACAGACGGAGAGGGAGATAGACAGAGAGGGAGGGAGGCAGAGAAGGAGAGAGACAGAGAGGGAAAGAGGGAGTGCGGCAGAAAGAGAGAGAGAGAGAGAGAGAGAGAGAGAGAGAGAGAGAGAGAGAGAGAGAGAGAGAGAGAGAGAGAGAGAGAGAGAGAGAGAGAGAGAGAGAGAAAGGGAGAGAGGCAGAGAGGGAGAGAGG
The DNA here is from genome assembly GCA_017312705.2 of Penaeus japonicus. NCBI lineage: Eukaryota > Metazoa > Arthropoda > Malacostraca > Decapoda > Penaeidae > Penaeus > Penaeus japonicus. The sequence goes on from BOPN01000214.1 coordinate 315,481, forward strand.
GAGAGATGGAGAGAGGCAGAGAGGGAGAGAAGGGGAGAGAGAAAAAGAGAGAAGAGGAGAGAAAGAGAGAGAGAGAGAAAGAAAGAGAAAGAGATATATAGATACATAGAGAGAGATAGATAGATAGAGAGAGAGAGAGTGAAATAGAGAGAGAGAGAGAGAGAGAGAGAGAGAGAGAGAGAGAGAGAGAGAGAGAGAGAGAGAGAGAGAGAGAGAGAGAGAGAAAGGGGGGGGGGGTGAGAAAAGAAAGAAGAAATAGAAATAAATAGAGATAGATAGATAAATATGTTGACAGATAGACAGACACAAACAAATAGATAGATTGAGATCAGACAAAGTAGAAGACAGACATGTGAGAGAAGAGAGAGGAGATAGAGAGAGAGTAAAAAAAGATGCCTAAATAGATGCAGAGAGAAAGCCACAGACAGACAGATAGACAAACAGTGTAGTTCAAACAGTTCATTACAGCCTCTCCCTCCCTCCCTCCCTCCCTCCCTCCTCCGGCTGCCAATCACACAGCATCCGAGGTTAACTTAAACATTGAAATACCGCGCTGACCTGTCTGTTACGCTCTCCTGGTAGCGGTGAAGAGAACAATATTGAATATTGTTCGTGTGTGTGGCACTGTAAATGGCGAGAGAGAGAGAGATTGTACGTCTTTATTCATTTATTAGTTTATCCGTTTCGTCGGTTGTTGGACATTTTTTAATCTGATTTCGTTATAAGTTTCGCGAAGATAAACGCGAAGTATTCGGTCAGTGTGAATCAACAGTAGAAACCTTGAATTAAATTATAATATTCTAGTTAATTTTCTTTGCTTGTGCTTATGCCTATTCCTATAATCGTGGCACATAGACATTAAACGTAGAGAGTCTAAAATTGGAGATCTTCGCTTGATATAATTTAAAACTAAGAAAATGATGAGAATAATGGCAGTTCTTAAAAAGCTGATAAAAAAATGTTCCCGTGTGACCCAAGTGACCGCGGTCGCAAAATGTGTTCAGTTAGTCAGCGCCTTCTGTCGAACGCAAGAATTATAATCCAAGTTCTTAAGCTTTCGAGATGTCAGTAATACAACTTATACGATCGGTAACGAGAGAAAACAACGATGATGATAAAAAAAAATAAAAAATAAAATGGAATGACAGCTGACAATAGTTTGAAAGACTTGGCATTGTATTGCTCTCGCAACCGCTACTTTTACGTCGGACATCGAAGATATATTTTCTCGCTGTAGATCCGACATTATTGGTGAATCTCAAAGGCATGACGAAAGTTTGGCTTGTGTCGTGGCCTTGTGAAGCATTATAGTACGACATGAGAGAGAGAATGAGAGAGAGAGAGGGTGTGGAGAGGGGGCAGGGAGGGAAGGGTAGGAGAGGAGAGAGGGCAGGAGGGAGGGAGAAAG
>BOPN01000214.1:334388-339388 GCA_017312705.2 Penaeus japonicus
GGACCGTAAAATCATATATTCTTTCAGTAGTGATTATTTAAGAATTCTCTACATTTGGGTCCGCGCGAGTTAACCAGTAAGGGCAACGAAGATAAACTATAAACAAGCCAACTAACAAGCGGGCAAAACGCAAAGCTAGACAAGCCTTTTGGCAACAGAGGCTCCAAACAAAAGGCGGGAAACAAAAGACGAACGGAAATTCCCCTGAGAACAGCGCGTCCTCAGGGAGCCAATTCCGACGACACCGAATATATAATGAATATGATGATGAATGTAGTCATCATTTTAAATGGGTCTTTTAGGCCGGGTGGTTAAGTGGTTAGGGGAAAGGGGCAGGGGAAGGGGAGTGCGTAAGGACACCAGACGTCATTTGAGTCATTACCCAACACCTTACCTTCTTCCCTCGTGTCCGTTTGGGGTGTCCTTGTGTCCAGTGAAGGTTGCGTGGGAAGGGAGGAAGAGGAAGGGGAAGGGGAGGGGAATAGGGTAAGGGGAGAGGGGGGGAGACGGGACGAGAGCCTAGCGTTTCCAGTTTGAAGAGGGTTGTATAGGCGAAGGGGTAAGGCGTGAAGCGGGGGGGGGGGGGGACAGGAGCCCTTTCGATGTGTCTTTCACAATGAACCTGTACACAGTAGGCACGCACAAGCATGTGTAGCGGGAATATGCTGTAGATACTCGCACACATACGCAACACATTTATATCTATACTTATAAGCTGTTAATTTGTAATGCGTCACACACATACACACACACATACATATATATATATATATATATATATATATATATATACACACACGCACATATATATATATATATATATATATATATATATATATATATATATATACACACGCACATATATATATATATACATATATATATATATATATATATATATATATATATATATATATAGAGAGAGAGAGAGAGAGAGAGAGAGAGAGAGAGAGGGAGGGAGGGAGGGAGAGAAAGAGAGAGAGAAAGAGGGAGAAAGAAAGAGGGAGAAAGAGAGCGAGAAAGAAAGCGAGAGCGAGAGAGAGAGAGAAAGAGAGAGAGATAGAGATAAAGAAACAGAGAGACAGAGAGATAGAGGGGGGAGGGGGGAGGAGAGATTGCGAATCCGTTGTCTGAATACCTGTCTTCATGGATGAGTTATTAATAACTGTCCGGCACCTTCGCAGGCAAGATATTAACATGTTCAGTGCGTGCGGGCGGGCGTGCGCGCATGTGATACTCCACAGATGGAATCTCAGCGGTACATTAGCGGTCTTCCTGGCGGTGCAGTGCGAATTACACACCTCGTGCAATTCGCACATCAGGGCCACGTGTTTCCCGGGCTTTGCAAATCAGATTTCGGCGCCCTTCATTTCCCGAGTCTACGTCGCTGCTTGCGCGATTAACTCCCTCGAGGAGCCGTTCCTCTTGTCCCACGTAACAAGCCTAACGAAATTACTTCCTCTCCAGCGACAATGACTAATTGCCTCTCCCGACGAGCGCCCGGCAGCTGCCCGCGCGCGCGCGAGCACACACACACACACTCAAACTCAAACTCACTCACTCACTCACTCTCTCTCTCTCTCTCTCTCTCTCTCTCTCTCTCTCTCTCTCTCTCTCTCTCTCTCTCTCTCTCTCTCTCACACACACACACACACACACACACACACACACACACACACACACACACACACACACACACACACACACACACACACACACACACACACCGGAGGGCAACTGACGTAAACACCATGAGCGTCTGCGTGTCCTTCTTGCTCGTCCATTTTATTGGCCCAAATGACTTGTTAATGGGGTCGGCCGTCTCTCGCACAGAAGGAAGGGTAATTGGCGGGAGGAAAGGGGGAGGAGGGCTGGGAACGATTAGCTTTTGGACAGTAAACACGTCCTTATCGCCAACAGCATGTTAAGTTTTAACACCTCCTGTGTTACTCCAGACTTGCGGGGACACATACACGCGCGCGCGCGCACACACACATCATTATATAAATGCTTTCTTTTGAGTAAAATCCCCGTGTTCTCTTTACAAATATCTTGCTTTACGCGCGTGACGAGTCGTAAGTAGGATTGCACCTATTGTGAAACGTCCCTATGAAGCGGAAACGAAAATCATTCAAGAATCTAGGACGGAAAGTGCGTCTCCACAAAACGCTCAAAAGAAGAAAAAGTTAAAGTAAAAAGAATTCCCAAACCATCTTATGAACACACGCACGCACGCACGCACACACACACACACACACACACACACACACACACACACACACACACACACACACACACACACACACACACACACACACACACACACACACACACACACACACACACACACACACACACACACGCACACACACACACACACACACACACACACACGCACGCACGCACGCACGCACACATACACACGCACACACATATTACAGTATATATTTGTACATATTTGGTATATTCGCTTGTGTTTAAAGAGTACACGGGAGAGAGTGGTGTCTAAACGAAGGGGGGGGGGGGGAGAAACACAAATAGTAAAAGAGATAACTAGAAACTGGAAAGATCTAGAGAGATACCAACAAGAGTAAGAAAAGAATAAGTGGGAGAACGAATCCAAATATTGACAACCTATGGACAAGAAAAACTCTTTGAAGAGGCTCCAAAATTCAATAGACGGAACAGGACGGAAGGAGAACCCATGCTGAAAAAAATATTAGAGACTCATACAGAATAAAAAGAAACAAAGAATAAGAGAAGTTAGGAAAACAACAAAAAACAGAAAAAATAAGAGTAAAACCCTCTGGATTTAAAGGATCTAGAAGAGCGGATGAGACGTCGTGTTCCCGAGTTCCTGTCCGCACGCGCCACAGAGCGTGTACTTTGCTCCTTGGTAAAAAATTCCCATGTAGTCCATTCTTCAGCGTTAATAAATGACATCGCTGTGCATCCTCCGAGTCCATGTATAGAGGTGGATAGAAAAAAAGGAAAGAAGGCTGATTGGTATATATTTTTTTTCTCTTTTCTGAAGATACGAGTAATTTATTGCAGGAAACAAACCCGGGGATAGCGTGATGGCAGCTAGCGCAAAGGCAAGTGGCTGATCTAATTGCTATCGCATTTACTTGCCTTCTGCTAGTTTCTCCTAGGACTGCTAATGGTGAATGTGCCTTCTGCTAGTTTCTCCTAGGACTGCTAATGGTGAACGTACAGTCAGTCTGTTAGATGTTGTCCCTCTCTCTTCTTTACGATTTCTGATTTGATATATATTTCCAATCAGTGAACATCACATAACTGTCATTAAGATTACAAGATTAAAATTCTTAAATGCCACATAATTTAATCATGAACCGTAGGCTTTTCTTCTTTGAAAGATCTAACGGACGTTACATGCGCCATTACCTGCAAACGTGCTCAGAGATAAATGCATTTACAATTGGAGAACGTAACCATAATTAAAACTTCAATCACGAGAAGCAACGACGGAGAAAATCATCAATCAGTTCAACATTCAACACCTTTGCTTCACTTTTTTTTCCAACTTTGTCTTCAAGGTATGCGGTTCGCAGAGATCCCGTTGGCGAGCCATTTTTCAGCTCGAAGTAACGCTGGCTTCCGTCTGTGGAAGCTGGGAACGGGCGGAGAGAGAGAGAGAGAGAGAGAGAGAGAGAGAGAGAGAGAGAGAGAGAGAGAGAGAGAGAGAGAGAGAGAGAGAGAGAGAGAGAGAGAGAGAGAGAGAGAGAGAGGGGGAGAGAGAGAGAGGGAGAGGGAGGGAGAGAGAGGGAGAGAGAGAGAGAGGGAGAGGGAGAGAGAGAGAGAGAGAGAGAGAGAGAGAGAGAGAGAGAGAGAGAGAGAGAGAGAGAGAGAGAGAGAGAGAGAGAGAGAGAGAGAGAGAGAGAGAGAGAGAGAGAGAGAGACAGAGAGAGACAGAGACAGAGAGAGGGAGGGGGATAGAAAGAGAGAGAGAGGGGGGAGAGGGAGAGGAGAGGGAAAGAGATAAAAAAAAAAAAAGGAGAGAGAGGAGAGGATTTATTACCTCTCTCTCTCTCTCTCTCCCCCTTTCTCTCTCTACACACACACACACACACATATTGACCATAAACGTTCTCGCGGTCTGGCATTTAGGGTTTATAAAGGAAACAGAAGGTCCCGCGAATGATAACCTCGGTCGTCTCATGTGCACAGTTAACCTTGGAAACTCACAATGAAACGGACAAGAAATAATGCTCATTTTGGATGATGTTTATGTATATTCGTTCATTTTGGAAGGAAATGGCATGTGTACATACGCAATACACATACACCAGCATATTTCAGTTGAGTAGCAATCGAATATTGGTACATATTTGCCTTCATATACACGTATATTCAGTGATGCGTGCGTACATCCGCTCAACACGTGGCACTGACGTTGAAGATTTCCGATCTGGAAATATCCCGTAAATCAGAAATGATATGCATAGATTCTTACCTTGAGATTATTTTTTGATGTGTCAGTTTTTTTTTTTTGCATCAAATAGCCTTTTCCTTCGGGATATAATGACTATAGAAATTTAATGGTATAGTTTGGTTTTCGTGATGTTTTCAAGTGAGTGGTCGTGTTCCACAGTTGACGCCATTAGCAGGAAGGTGTCGCGGCCATCGGCTTGTTATCGTTTACCGGCGTTTTCCACACTTTCTTTTTTGCGATGGTGTCCTTGTGGAATACCTTATTGGATCTGGTTTTTATTGATATTTTCCTTGTTCCTTTTTAGTCCATGATCTTTATTTTTTATCTTCTTTTCGCGATTTTTGTTGAAGTGTGTGTGTATGTTTTTGAGATTCTTTTTGTCTATCGGAAATAAAGTTATTGAAATCCTCATCATCAACGTCATATTCGTCGTCGTCACCGTAACCATCGTTATCATTATTTCCTTCTCCGTCTCTTTCCTTTTCTTCTCCACCGTAATTACGTCCAGGTTTCCCCAGCCACCTGCTCTCTAGTCCACTTTCTTGCC
>BOPN01000214.1:344388-349388 GCA_017312705.2 Penaeus japonicus
TCGACTCGTCAAGGGTTTTGTCTATTCATTTGTTTTGAGGGAAGGAAGCTGTTCTTTTATGTGTTTTATTTATATAAATGTACACTCACGCGCACACGCACACGCACACGCACACGCACACACACACGCATACGCACACACACACACATATACATATATGTATATATATATATATATATATATATATATATATATATATATATATATATATATTGCTATCATTTTTGTTCCCTTTTCTTCAACTTGTTCTTCTCATTTATCCACTCATTTTCTCTCCCCAATCTGAGTACCCCTTTTCTCATTTCCACCTGCAAGATCATCATTTTCATATGCGAAACCAAACAAGAATGGAAAGTCAGCGCACAGCTTGCGAAGTGTAGCGAGCTAGCGCAAAATACACGTCAAATCCGTCACTTATAAACAGTGAACCAAGCTCTTCGTAAGTGCTGCCTGGCCACTGCTCGTTTCACTTTTGCAGTGATGCTGTGCAACCTGGAAGAGCCGAAGTGTTGACCTTTCCTCCGGTGTTAAATCGAAGCAGCGTTCGCCGCGCGTGCGCTCGTTGTTACTTCCTTTGTTTATTTTCGTTTCGGCGTTCACGTCATGAACGCGTGCTTGCCTGTGTTTAACGTGTGCTCGAGAAACCAGTGGTCATGCATGCGTTCGAGCAACCACTGCTTGTGCATGGTTGGAGGAGAGCGCGCACGTAACCCGGGAGACATGTTGCAAATATTGCCCCGGTATGCCTGGCGCTTCGCTGCAATACAAATATTGTACCATGGCGGCCGTGTGACCGTGCGAGGAATGTCTACAGAGCAAACACTTCCTTGCTATTTCGCTGCATTTTTTCTCTCCTTTTGTTCCGAGTTTCGGTTGGGTTTGTGAAAGGCCAAGTGACCGCTAGTGAACGTTTGTAGAGAGGGAGGGAGAGAGAGAGAGATGGAGAGGGAGAGGGAGAGAGAGAGGGAGAGAGAGAGGGAGGGAGAGAGGGAGAGGGAGGGGGAGAGGGAGGGAGAGAGAGTGAGAGGGAGAGGGAGAGGGAGAGGGAGAGAGAGAGGGAGAGAGGGAGAGAGAGAGAGAGAGAGGGAGGGAGAGAGAGGGAGAGGGAGAGGGAGAGGGAGAGGGAGAGGGAGAGGGAGAGGGAGAGGGAGAGAGAGAGAGAGAGAGAGAGAGGGAAAGAGAGAGAGAGGGAGAGAGAGAGAGAGAGAGAAAGAATATGTATCAATAGAGAGGAGATTCGATTATTCATTGACTTTCACTGATAACTCTTTTTTAATTTTGGAAAGAACGAAGGAGGGTTTCGGACACTCTCAAAATGAGATACGCTTTTTGGCGGGAAATTTAAGATTTGTTACGGTTGGTCATGATCCGCTTTTACTGGTCATTTCGCCATCTTTTGTTAAACTCTCTACTCTTTTTTTCCATTTTAACCCTTTCAGTGACAGGGAAAAAAACTAATTGATTAATAACTTTAATATCTAGACTGTCTCGATTCCCCCAAAACATCAGATTCAGTCAGGAGAATCGGCCAAAATTGTGATTTCATCTTCCAGTCCGAATCAAATGAAGCAGAAATTCCGAAGTGTCATTCTTCTCCGAAACAGCGTCGGGTGGAAGCATAAGGATGCTGTGACAGTTTCTTCATTCTCTCTTCTCTTTTCTCATGATCCTATTTTTTCGAGAAGTGTATTTTTTTATTTTTTTATTTTTTTTTAAATATTTTTTTTATCTTTGAAGATTTTTTTTCTATTCTCTTTCTCCATTCTTATCTTTCCAATTGCCTCTCTTTGCGGAAGGAGTTATTTCTCTCTTGTTTTTATTTTTATTTTTCTAACTATTTTTTTTTTCTTAAGGACACGATTTTTTTTCTTTTATTTTTCCCCTTTCTACATTCTTCCCTTCTCTTTCTCATTTCCTCTTCTTTTTACAAAGGAGATTTCCCCTTTCTCCTTTCTCCCCGTCTCTTTTTTACTTTTAATTACTTCGTATCACTTTGGCCAATTAACAGCCACGTCATGATCGGCACAATGGCTTGTCGTAGCAGGATGGAAAAAGAAATAGCGGATGTTTCGAAAAAAAAAGTGTATAGGCCTATTTTAGGTTGGCCTTGAAGGTCCTTCTTAGCATGGGAAGAAGTTCGAGTCCTTCTGAAATTTTATGAAGTTTAATGATGAAATAACTTCGAAGATACAGCACTGAACAACACGAAAGACAAAAGACGAACTATTAAAAAAAAAACACGAGAAAGAATTATTTTATATATCTGTAAAGGTGCGCCCCTTCAGGATAGGTGTAATATGCATAGGCCAATTTTAGATACTCTTTTCACGCCCTTGTCTTACTTTAAGGATGCGAGTGAATGGAAAGGAAAAAGAAACAAAGAAAGAAGGAGTTTCTGAATGACAAGTTGATACAAACGATGTTCATGTTTGAATAATGGTATGAATGATAGTGTTAATACAAGGTGTAGCAATAGTGATGCTTATAAAATGATAATGATAGTAGTTGTAAGAACAACAACAATAATCATAAAGATAATGATAATCATAATGATCATGATGATAGTGATAACGCCAATGGTAAGATATCATACACACGCACGCACACAGACACAGACACAGACACACACACAGACACACACACAGACACACACACACACAGACACAGACACAGACACACCCACACCCACACCCACACACCCACCCACCCACACACACACAGACACAACCACCCACCCACCCACCGACACACACACACACACCCACACCCACCCCCACCCCCACCCCCACCCCCACCCACCCACCCACCCACCCACCCACCGACACACACACACACACACACGCGGCGTCCGAGAGCGAGCGCCGACCGAGCGACTGCAGTTCCGATCAACGCAACGCCCGTGTAATCGCGCGGAGGCAAACCGAGGCGCCCACTCCCGGCCTGACTAATTACGCCCACCCCATTCCGTTAACGGAATCCAATAACGAGGGAGAAATAAAGGGAAGAGCCGGCATTACAGCCGCCCGCGGATTGAAGGGGAGGTAGAGCGATGGAAGGTGTGAGGGCGGCCGGGCGGGCGGGCGGGGGGGTGGGGGGGAGAAGGGTGGTCGCAGGGAAGGGGGTCGGGGGGGGAGGGGAGGCTGTAAGATAGGTATGTGTGCGTGTCAAGGGAGGGGGGGGGGAGAAGAGATTAGTATAGAAATAAAGGTAATGAACAAAGAGACATTGATTGAGATGGATAATAGAATACGTATGTAGATAAATTAGCCAGAGAGAGAGCGAGATAGGGAGAGAGAGAGATAGGGAGAGAGAGAGATAGGGAGAGAGAGAGATAGGGAGAGAGAGAAATAGGGAGAGAGAGAAATAAGGAGAGAGAGATAAGGAGAGAGAGAGAGATAGGGAGAGAGAGCTAGAGCGAGAGCTAGAGAGAGAGAGAGAGAGAGAGAGAGAGAGAGAGAGAGAGAGAGAGAGAGAGAGAGAGAGAGAGAGAGAGAGAGAGAGAGAGAGAGGGAGAAGGAGAGAGAGCGAGAGCGAGAGCAAGAGAGAGCAAGAGAGCGAGAGAGCGAAAGCGTGGGAGGGAAAGAGAAAGAGAAAGAGAGCCTGAAAGAGAAAGAGGAAAAGACAAGGTCAGGCTCAAGTATTGCAAATCGTGACTATCGTCGGTGGTCTTGCAACTCGCCCTCTTTGGCGATGATATATGTGTGTGAATGTATGTATGTATGTATGTATATCAGTCCAGCACGCACGTTTGTGTGTATGTGTACGTGTTTGTACGTTTTGTGGGGAGGGACTCTAACTCTCTTAGTCCATATATCTGTACTCGCAATATATATGCAAATATAAAAAAATGAATGAATTAATACACACACACGTACATATACTATATCTACCTATCTATCTATTTCTCTCTCCCACTCTCTCTCTCTCTCTCTCTCTCTCTCTCTCTCTATCTATCTATATCTCTCTCTATACACACACACACACACACACACACACACACACACACACACACACACACACACATATATATATATATATATATATATATATATATATATATATATATATATATATATATATTCTCTCTCATTCTTTTTCTATCTCTCTCTCTCTATCTATCTATCTATCTATCTATCTTTGGGAGACAGGTGTATGTGTGTAATGCGCGCGCGCGTGTGAATTTGTGTGCGTGTGGTTTGGGCGGGACCCCTATAAAGCTTCATTTACAGTGGGGGGGGGAGCAAGAGGTGGCAGAGATGGAGCAAGGGGGGGGGGGGGATAGGAGAGGGAGGGAGGGAGGGAGGGAGGGAGGGAGGGAGGGAAAGAGGGAGTGGGAGGGAAAGAGGGAGGGAGGGAGGGAGGGAAAGAGGGGGGGGGAGAGAGGGAGGGAGGGAGAGGGTCAGAGCGCGTTTAATGGAGCGAAATGAAACCCGCCGCCATGTTGAAAATAATGACATTCTTTCTCTTAGAATCCCTTTGATAGCGGATCATTGTGCATGGCTGGGCTTGCCATGCAAATGAAAATAAACTCGCCGGCGGGGTTTGAAAAGTCTCATGCAATGGCGTCATGCTCGCTTATCCGGACGAGGCTCGCGCGCGGTGGAAAATAAACAAATAAAAAAAAAGATGTCGTCAAGGACTGGTTTTGAGGACATCGGGTGTCGGCGGGAAGGAGGGGGGTGGGGGGTGGGTGGGGAGGCGGAGGTGATAGAGCGGGAGGGAAGTGGGGAGGGGGAGGGGAAGGTGGAAGGGGAGGGGGAGAGGGAGGGGGGAGGGGGAGGGTTTTGGTGGATAATTAGTGAGAAAAAGAAATGACAAGGGAAATAATGATGATAAGGTTAATGATGTTAGTAATAATGGTGATAAAAACTAAAGTAATGATCATGTTAGTAATGATGATAATGATAAAGATGATTATAATCATTATCACGAAGGAGGAGGAAGAAGAAGATGGAAAGGAGAAAGGAAAGAAGATATAAAGGAGGAAGAGGAAGAAAAGA
>BOPN01000214.1:359388-369388 GCA_017312705.2 Penaeus japonicus
CTTGAGAGGCTCCGGCCCGGCCCGTCCCTCCCTTTCCACGCTGCTGCGGCGCTCGGCTCCCCTCTGAACATTCATTCCCTCGCCACTGCGGATTCGCTCGAGTTTTCGACTCTCTCTCTCTTCCTTTCTTTTTCTCTCTCTTTCTTTCTTTCTTTCTCTCTCTATTTCTCTTCCTCATTCTCTTTCTCTCCCTCTGTCTTTCTTTCTCTCTTTCTCGCTCTCTCTCTTTCTCCCTCTCTCTTACTCTCTCTCTCTCTCTCTCTGTTCAGCTCGTTCCCTCTCATCCTTCTTTCTCTAAACCTGCGGTAACTCCATCAAACAACTGACTTTGGTCTATGTTGTATTTTTCGCTTTTTTGTCCAACCCTCTCTCATTCTAACACGCAAACCGCGGTGGCTTTGCGGTTCGGAGAGCATCTTGTGGCTTGGCGCGCTGGCTGCCAAGTTGCAAGGTGAAGGAGAAGCTTGTTGCTGTGGTCCTCTTCTCCTTTAGGCATAAGTATATATCGGTATAGATATGTATATACGTACATGCATTTACCCATGCACGCAAACACACACACACGCACGCACACATACACACACGCACACACACACACACACACACACGATATACATAGCACGCACGCACAACACGCCCACACGCACACCCAAAGCCGCACGAAGTCCCCCCCAAATAAGAACCCTGGTCTTTCTTGCAACTGATCACAGTGCCAGACACGCAGCATCCCAGGCCGTGCACGCGAGGATTCTTGTGGGATCGCCTCTCGCCTCGCTGTGGGATGCTCGGGAGAGGTGAGCGGCCTCGCTCTCCCGCTCTCTCTGTCCCTTCGTCTCCTTTCTCTCTGTGTCTGTCTCTCTCTCTCTCTCTCTCTCTCTCTCTCTCTCTCTCTCTCTCTCTCTCTCTCTCTCTCTCTTTCACTGTCTTCTGTCTGAATCTCCCTCCCTCCCTCCCTCTCTCCCTCCCTCCCCCCCTCTCTCCTGTTTCTCTCTCTCTGTGTCTTTCTTTCTCTAATTCCTTGACCCCCTCCCTCTCCGGATTCCTTTTTACCCATTTCACTCTACATTTCTTCTATCGGCTCCCCCAATCATGCTGAAGCAATATATCTTCCTTGTGGAAAATGTAAAAGATGGGAAGGAAGGGGAAAGGGGGAAGGGGAAGGAGAAAGGGAGGGACTTTTACGTAAAAGATCTCAATGCAATACATACACACACACATATATATGTATATATATATATTTATATATATATATATATATATATATATATATATATTTATATTTATATGTATATATATATATATATATATATATATATATATATATATATATATATATATATATATACACACGCGCAAACACGGACACACGCACACGCACGCAAACACACACACACACATGTATGTATGTATGTATGTATGTATGTATGTATATGTATATGTATATATATATGTATATATATATATATATATATATATATATATATATATATATATATGAGACAACAAATGAGGAATTCTAAAGTCCAAGTTAGATAAACAAAAGAAGAGATCATAAGATAGATTAACTAATCGTCCCTCTCACACACACACGTGAGTGTGATTACACACAAATACATACATACAGAGAAAGTGAAAGATAGAGAAAGTGAAAGAGAGAGAAAGTGAAAGAGAGAGAGAGAGAGAGAGAGAGAGAGAGAGAGAGAGCAGAAAAAGTCTTTCTTTTCATAGTCGCGCCTAGCAACCGCTTTTGGGTGCGGATCAGAAATCGTAATCTCCTTGCAGACTTTATCATGACAGAAGACGGACGTGAACAGAAGGCAATAAGAACGGGAATGAAAGAATGAAAGGGTGTCGAAGGGGTTGGAGGAGAGAGTAAAATCAACGAGAGGAGACAGGGGAGAGGAGAGGAGGAACAAAGGGAGAGAGGGAAAGGAGAGGAGTGAGAGAGGGAGGACGAGAAGGTGGAGGATGGGTGGGGGGGGATAGAGGGCAAGGCGAGCTGGCCAGTGAGGCGAATCCTTCTCTGATAGCCAGCGGTCATCAAGGGAATCCATCATCTTGCCAGCCCTTTGTTTTGGAGATCGAGGAGAGCCGCAACGTAAAGGAGGGTAACCGAAGAAGCGAACTGCGACTAGAAAAGGATTGAAGGCAACAAGATAGGGGAAGGGAAAGCAGTGAGGACATAAAATTAAAAACGGAGAATGATATAATAACGTGCAATAAGAAAAGCCTCAGGTGTTGGGATATATTCATAAACTAGGATTAAAAACGGAGAACGATATAATAACGGGCAATAAGAAAAGCCTCAGGTGTTGGGATATATTCATAAACTAGGATTAAAAAAGGAGAACGATATAATAACGCAATAAGAAGAGCCTCAGATGGTATATATTCAAAAACTACCCGACTGCTGACTTCCAGGCAGGAGCGTCTTGGAGAGAAAGTGGAGGCGCCCGAAGAACAGGTCTTGGAACGCCCACATCACGACGACTCGCTCGGAGACATATTTTTCTGATTCGTATTTATAAATAGATTTGTCGTTCCTGTAAGAGTAGCCTGGTCTCTTCTCATGTTCTAGGAGAGAGAGAGAGAGAGAGAGAGAGAGAGAGAGATTAAGACTAAGACTCACAGATAATGATAAACTGATAGATAGATAGAGAGAAAAAAAACATCACATTCAATTTTCCTCACACAGTAAACATCTAAATCCCCAAACACACAGCAAACAGCAGTCGACAAGCAAAGAACACCCAAACACACAAACAGATGCAAACGAGCGTCAAGGCTCACTCTCTCTCGCGCCCACGTTAGGTAAGGCAAGGGAAAGTAAGTGTTCCGGGTTCGTATTGTAGGTGGAAGGAGGAGGAGGGGGGGTGGGGCATGGGTGAACGGATAAAGGTCGGGGCATGGGCGGAGGAGGAAGGTAGGGGCATGGTAGAGATAGATGGAGGGAGGGGGGGGGGAGAGGGAGGAGATGGGGGTATGGGTAGATAAGATGGCGAATGGAAGGGCAAGGGTGGAGAGATGGAGGCAGAAGGAGAGGAGGGGGAGGGTGATGGCAAGAAAGAGGCCTTGGCAAAGGGGGGGGGGGGAGCGGCAGAGCAAGGAGATGCGTGTGGGTTTTTGTGTCTTGCAGGCGGTACAATGTTTGTTGGACTTCGCCGTTAGGTATTCAAAAGACGAACAAATATATATCAGAATGCCATGATTATTTTATAACATTGAACTGCCATTTTCATTAAAAGATAATAAGCTTTAGATTCCAGGTTAGCGATGAAATGATAATACAGTAAGGTTACATTTGAGTGTAGGTGTATCCACGAGGTTAGAGGAAGTTGCATTAGCTACCCTTGTATGTTCGTATGTGTATTTGGACATGTGGGTGTGTGTACGTAAGAATAAGGTCTTTGTAGACCTTGTGTACGGATGAATGTATGTGTATAAATGTGTGTGTACATTTCCGTGGGCGTGGTATAAATGTTGTAATTTTTTTTTCTATCTACATTTGAAACGATCTTTATCTGTCTATCATTGTACGTATGTACGTATTTATTCAATTAGGCAACCCGTATACATGCGTATATGCACAAGCATTTGTTTACATTAATAAATTGATTCAAAAGGGGAGATAGTAGGAGAGACCTTTCAGAGTCATAGTTATTTAAAAGGGAACTGAGGGCCAGCTCCTTTGATGCCTTCAGGAACAGAAATACTAATTTGCATATCAAAGTATGGAATGACTCTTGACCGACCTTCTGCATGGATTTACTCGCATCAGTGGCTCGTGGTTCACTCTAGTGCGCGTGGGGAAGATGGATTAGATAAGGGACGTCAATGAAATATGGATAAGGTATGGACCGTCAGTAAGATAAGGAATTCAAGTTGATATGAAATTCACGGTGACGATTAGAAGGTCAGACATTGCGAGCATCGTCTCCTTCCTTGGAATTCCTTACAGCAGAATCATAATATGAAATATGACCTTTTTTTATTTACATTCTTTCGCTTTTTATATCTTTATCCCCGCGGTCTCTATATGTGTATATGACAAAGCGATATCGAAAGATACGATTGGACAATCTGCAAAAAAAGGTGATCGAAAGATATTACACAAGATCAGTGGAGAGGAGGGAACTGCAATGAGAAAATGTAAACAGAGATTGAGGAAGTGTTCAAATCAAGAGGCAATTGCCATTAAAGGGAATAAGAGGAGCGACCGAGTAATCGCTGGGTCAAAGGGTTATCCGTTTTCTACTTTTAAAAACCATTCCATCAATCTCCGTTTTCTGTAAACCCTCAATTAGAAAGAGAGAGAGAGAGAGAAAGAGAGAGAGAGAAAGAGAGAGAGAGAGAGAGAGAGAGAGAGAGAGAGAGAGAGAGAGAGAGAGAAATCGCACGGTTTGAAATTTCGTCAGAAACACGTGAATAATTTGTGACTTTTTTGGAACTCCTGCGATGGGTTTTAGGGAGCATGAAAGGGTTTTAAGGAGCATGAAAGAAGTTAGTAGGTGTGAAGGGTGAGAGAGAGAGAGAGAGAGAGAGAAAGAGAGAGAGAGAGAGAGAGAGAGAGAGAGAGAGAGAGAGGGAGAAAGGGAGGACAACCTAGGAAAAAGGAAAACGAAGAAAGAGAATACTAGAAGAATCTACAGAGATAATACCATAGAAAAGGAAGAAGCCAGAAACGACAAGAAAAAAAACGGAGGAGAAGAAGGAAGAAGGAGGAAGAAAGGATGAAAAGGAGGAAGAAAGGATGAAAAGGAGGAGGAAGAAAGGAGGAAAAGGAGAAGGATGAAGAAAGGAGGAAAAGGAGGAGGAAGAAAGGATGAAAAGGAAGATGAAGAGAGGAAGAAAAGGATGAAAAGGAGGAGGAAGAAAGGAGGAAAAGGAGGAGGAAGAAAGGATGAAAAGGAGGAGAAGGATGAAGAAAGGAAGAAAAGGAGGATGAAGAAAGGATGAAAAGGAGGAGGAAGAAAGGATGAAAAGGAGGAGAAGGATGAAGAAAGGAAGAAAAGGAGGATGAAGAAAGGATGAAAAGGAGGAGGAAGAAAGGAGGAAAAGGAGGAGGAAGAAAGGATGAAAAGGAGGAGAAGGATGAAGAAAGTAAGAAAAGGAGGAGGAAGAAAGGATGAAAAGGAGAAGGAGGAAGAAAGGAGGAGAAGGATGAAGAAGGGAGGAAAAAGAGGAGGAAGAAAGGATGAAAAGGAAGATGAAGAAAGGAGAAAAAGGAGGAGAAGGATGAAGAAGGGAGGAAAAGGAGGAGGAAGAAAGGATGAAAAGGAAGATGAAGAAAGGAGGAGAAGGAGAAGGATGAAGAAAGGAGGAAAAGGAGGAGGAAGAAAGGATGAAAAGGAAGATGAAGAGAGGAGGAAAAGGAGGAGAAGGGGGAAGAAAGGAGGAGAAGGAGGAGGATGAATCGGTGGCCGTGTGGCGTCAGCGCCCCAATGTTCCGCTCGCCGAGGCTTTGGTCCGATTTTATTGAGTGGGTTTAATCGGCTTGTTCGTAATTCGTGGTTCGCTGGATAAATTGCCTGCAGGTCTTCGCTCTCCGTCCCTCGCTCCTTCTCTCCCTTCTTCTGGGGATTGTTTCTGCTTTTCGGCGACGCCTTTCTTTCAACGTTCCTTATTCTGCTTCTGCTTCTACTTCTGCTTCTGCTTCTGCTTCTGCTTCTGCGTCCTGTTTCCCTCGCTCCTCCTTCCCCTTTCCCGGACTGTCCCCTTCTTCGTTATCCCTTCTCCCGCTTCTTCTCTGCTTCTGCTTCTGCTTCTGCGTCCTGCTTCCCTCGCTCCTCCTTCCCCTTTCCCGGACTGTCCCCTTCTTCGTTATCCCTTCTCCTGCTTCTTCTCTGCTTCTGCTTCTGCTTCTGCGTCCTGTTCCCCTCGCTCCTCCTTCCCCTTTCCCGGACTGTCCCCTTCTTCGTTATCCCTTCTCCTGCTTCTTCTCTGCTTCTGCTTCTGCTTCTGCGTCCTGTTCCCCTCGCTCCTCCTTCCCCTTTCCCGGACTGTCCCCTTCTTCGTTATCCCTTCTCCTGCTTCTTCTCTGCTTCTGCTTCTGCTTCTGCGTCCTGTTCCCCTCGCTCCTCCTTCCCCTTTCCCGGACTGTCCCCTTCTTCGTTATCCCTTCTCCTGCTTCTTCTCTTCCTTCTGCGTCTCCGTTTTTTCTCTTTTTCTCTCCTTTCTCCTTCCTTCCCCGCTGAGCCTTTCTTGGGGAAGGCGAGGACGAGAGCTCGACTCAGGTGGAAGGCTGGGGGGCGGGGGAGGGGTGGTAGAGTAGGGGGGGGGGGGCAGGTGGAGTGGCGAGGAGGAGGGAGGGAGGGAGGTGGAGGTGGAAGTGGGTGGTAGTGGATGCTGCAGGGCTAGTGGAGGTGGAGTAGTGAGAGGGAGGAAGGGAGGGAGGGAGGAAGGGAGGGAGGGAGGGGAGGGACGGAGGGAGGAGAAAGGGAGGGAGGGAGGGAGGAGAAAGGGAGGGAGGAAGGGATGAAGGGAGGGAGGAAGCAAAGAAGGAGGGGAGGGAGGGAGGGAGGGAGGGAGGAAGGAGTAAGGGAGGGAGGGAGGGAGGGAGGAAGGAGTAAGGGAGGGAGGGAGGGAGGGAAGGGAGGAAAAAAGGAAGGAAGCAAGGAAAGAGGGAAGGAAGGGAGGGAGGGAGGGAGGGGAGAGTATATACATACACATATTTGTATGTGTATGTGTTCATATGTGAATTTGATTGTCCATGTATACGTTTTGCGTGTGTGTGTGTGTGTGTGTGTGTGTGTGTGTGTGTGTGTGTGTGTGTGTGTGTGTGTGTGTGTGTTTATGTACGTGTCCCCGAGTGTGTGTGTGTGGCCAAAGGGCCGCGGGAGGAGTCCGTAGGCGCCCGAGGCAGCGACGTGGCGGCAGCGACGGCGAAGGCGCTGCGGGAGGACCTTACCCAGGTCGGAGGCTTTCGCGTGATGACGTAGATCCATTCAGGGGATTTATTTCATGGTGATGATTATGTTAATGACGACGAAGTGATAACGATAAGAATAATGATAGCAGTATCAGTAAGAATAAGGGTAAAGAAAATTCTGATCGTAATTGATGTTATTATTATCCGTGTATCATTGTGGTTATTATAATTTTTATTAGCATTAGTAGTATTTTCATCATCATTATTATTATGATTAATCATTTTTTTCCAGTTTTATCTTTTTTTTTTAAGTTTTCCTGTATGTTTTTCAGTGATGTGAAGGGAAAAGAAGGAAAAAGATCCATGAAAACGGAATGATAGAAAACACAATATTGTTATTTATCACTTTAGAAAAAAAACAGGAACAATGATATAAACGTTTTATTTGATGTACAGTGAAAGAATAGAGAAAGAGAGCGGAAACAACAATAAAAACAAGAGAAAAAAGATGGAGTAAAAACGTGCAGCTTTGTTCGCTTTTTTCTTCCTTTCGGCAAAACACAGGCTTAACAAACGGCGAAAATCATGATGGCGGTTTGCTAAGCGTCCGGTCTACGCTGCGCTATTTTCTCTCGCGTCATGCCTACACCTAGTCTCTCTCTCTCTTTCTCTCTCTCTCTCTCTATCTCTCTCTCTCTCACACACACACACACACACACACTCTCTCTCTCTCTCTCTCTCTCTCTCTCTCTCTCTCTCTTTCTCTTCTCTATCTCTCTCTCACTCTCTTTTCTCTCTCTCTCTCTCTCTCTCTCTCTCTCTCTCTCTCTCTCTCTCTCTCTCTCTCTCTCTCTCTCTCTCTCTCTCTCTCTCTCCCTCCTTCCCTCCCTCCCTCCCTCCGTCTTTCTCTCTCTCCTACGCCCATTTCCGCCGCCCGCGCTAAAACTATTAGTAGAATTGGGGGCGGGGGCTGCGTTCCTGTACCTGTCCCTGGAGAGAAAGTCTGGCTTACACTTTCTGCGTTTGCTTCCCCTCTTTCTCTCTCCGCCTGTCTGTCCGTCTGTCTTTCTGTCCGTTTGTCTCTCTGTCCGTCTTTCTGTCCGTCTGTCTCTCTGTCCGTCTGTCTGTCCGTCTGTCTCTCTGTCCGTCTGTCTGTCTCTCTGTCCGTCTGTCTGTCCGTCTGTCTCTCTGTGTGTCTGTCTCTTTGTCCTAGAAGGGCGTGGAAGAGAGAAAAAGCGTGATTTTAAGAAAGAGAGTGAGGGAGGGAGAGAAAAATGGAGGGAGGGAGAGAGGGAGAAGGAAAGGGAGAGAGGGAGAAGGAGAAGGAAAGGGAGAAGGAGAAGGAAAGGGAGAAAGAGAAGGAGAGGGAGAAGGAGAAGGAGAGGGAGAAGGAGAAGGAAAGGGAGAGGGAGAGAGAGAGGGAGAGAGAGAGGGGGAGAGAGAGAGAGAGAGAGAGAGAGAAAGAAAGAGAGATAGAGAGAGAAAGAAAGAAAGATAGAGAGAGGGGAGAGAGGGAAAGAGAGGGAGGGGGAGAGGGAGAGGGAGAGGGAGAGGGAGACAGACCGAGAGAAGAGTAAGAACAGAAAAGCAAACAACTCAAAACCGAGATATGGAGAGAGAAAGTCCAACACGCCCTTTCTCACTCTCTCTCATATCCTATGGGTATCCCTAAGGAATCCCGGGTGCGAGGGAAGAAGGGCGGGCAAGAAAAGTAGGGTAAGGTCATCCCCCCCACCATTACCCCTCCCAACCCCCTCCCCTCGCGTGTACCAGATTCGAGAAGACAACAATTAACCTCAAAACGCAAAAGGCATCGTGAAAAGCGGTATTTTCTGTACTTGCTGTCTAACATTTTCGAGCTTGTGATCCTACCGTGAACATCGAAAATTTATTTATGGCGCATAAATTGAAAGAACGAAAGTTTCTGTCACTATTCAGCCTAAATTGTGAGAATGAAAGTATGTGTATTCGTCCTACTTAAACGGTAAGAACGAAAATATCTGTAGTTCAGCTGTAAAAGCGAAGATATTTTCCCTAAATTCTAAAAGCGAAAATATTTGAACTTAGTCTTCCTAAATTGTGGAAAACCGAAAAATTTCGTGATTTACTTTTTTGAAATTCTTTTATGTCGCCGAGAGGTCAAGGGCGTTCGTGGATTACGGCGTTCGAGAGTGCGGGGTCGTGACGTCACGATTGTTCTGTGTGTGTGTGAGAGAGAGAGAGAGAGAGAGAGAGAGAGAGAGAGAGAGAGAGAGAGAGAGAGAGAGAGAGAGAGAGAGAGAGAGAGAGAGAGAGCGAGAGAGAGAGAGAGAGGGAGGGAGGGAGGAGGAGAGGGAGAGAGAGAGAGAGAGAGAGAGAGAGAGAGAGAGAGAGAGAGAGAGAGAGAGAGAGAGAGAGAGAGAGAGAGAGAGAGAGAGAGAGAGAGAGAGAGAGAGAGAGAGAGAGAGAGAGAGAGAGAGAGAGAGAAAGAAAGAGAGAGAGAGAAGAAGAAGAAGAAGAAGAAGAAGAAGAAAAGCGAGGATGCAAAATAGAGGGAAGGAAGATAAGGGAAGGAGAGAGGAGGAGCAAACTTAGGAGTGGGGAGGGAAAACGGAAGTGGGAGGGGGAGGGAGAAAGAGAGAAGAGGCAGTCAAAGCGGCGAAAGGAAGGAGAGAAAGAGAAGGGGAGGAAGTGAGAGAAACGGAGAGAGGAGAATGGGATGGATCTTTAGATAGATGAAGAACAATAAAGACACGCTGTTATTTAGATTGAGACAGATTTATTTAGCCAGACATGTGCAATTATGCATGGACAGATCGGTAGACTATTAGATACATTGAGATAAAGGGGCTGTCCTTGCGTAGAGAGTTGGATAGATGGATGGAAAGAAATATAGATAGATATAGAAAGAAATAGAAGAACAAGAACAAGAAGAGTGAGTAGCAAGGTTGAGATAGAGATAGAGAGGAAAAGAGAGAGAGAAAAAAACAGATAGATAAAGAGAGAGAGAAAATGAGAGAGAGAGAGAGAGGAGAGAGAGGAAATGAGAGAGAGAGGGAGAAAGAGAGAGAGAGAGAGAGAGAGAGAGAGAGAGAGAGAGAGAGAGAGAGAGAGACAAAAAGAGAGAGAGAGAAAAAAAAAGAGAGAAAGAAA
>BOPN01000214.1:374182-376682 GCA_017312705.2 Penaeus japonicus
GGGAGAGGGAGAGGGAGAGGAAGAGAGGGAGGAGGTATTATAAGAGGGAGAGGGAGAGGGAGAGGAAGAGAGGGAGGAGGTATTATAAGAGGGAGAGGGAGAGGGAGAGGAAGAGAGGGAGGAGGTATTATAAGAGGGAGAGGGAGAGGGAGAGGAAGAGAGGGAGGAGGTATTATAAGAGGGAGAGGGAGAGGGAGAGGAAGAGAGGGAGGAGGTATTATAAGAGGGAGAGGGAGAGGGAGAGGAAGAGAGGGAGGAGGTATTATAAGAGGGAGAGGGAGAGGGAGAGGAAGAGAGGGAGGAGGTATTATAAGAGGGAGAGGGAGGAGGTATTATAAGAGCAAGTGTGAGAATGTGAGAATGAGAGTAACAGTAAAAGGAAACAACTGACCAAGAATAAAGGCATAGAGAAAGACACGAAAGCAGAGGAAGATGAGGAGGGAGAGACAGGAAAGCAGAAGTAGAAGGTCATAGAAGTAGTAAAAGAGAAAGAATGAGAACACACCATATACACAACTAACAAAATTTACACAATTATACTAAGTGATTATAATTTTTTTATATCGCTGTTGAAAACATTACTCCAATTCTGTACACAACCTGATCTCAATCTGTTGTGGCATCTAATTAGTGTTTGTAAGGCATGGGACTATAGTAAGATTTTTTTCACTATTGTAAAAATGTTACTAAAACTCATTGCAAACTATCTCAAATATGTGTTTTTTTTAAATAAAGCATCCATTATGTTCATGAACAAAATTAACACTGCAATGCTATTTCTATTTTCAAAATATTTTTTTCACATTAACTTACCTTTCAACATTGTAACATTCAAATACAAATATATCGGATATGCAAAATAGGTGCACTGATTTTTGTGAACATACAATATCATATTTGCCTGTCCTTTTAATTGATTAAAAAAATACTTTAACCATAATAATAAACCATTTAATGACATGAAATATCAGTAAATCTTTATGCAGTAGTGAAAGGACAATTCATTTTTCATCAAACAACTACTTTCTTATATACAATTACTACCACTAATACTACTACTACAAATAATAATAATAAAAAATATATATAAATATTATATATCATATATTATATATTATACATCTCTATATATTGTTTGTGATAAAATACTTATGTTCCAAGAAATTGAAGTGCAATAACATGCCTGACTACAAAGAAAACATGAAGATGAGCTAACTTAAATGATAGAAAGCAAACTTCCCAACACCATCACTGCCATCACCAGATACACAAAGAGAGCTAGGTGCTTACTGTCTGAAGGAACCCCACCGTCGGGGAGGGACGATTTTCTCCTGTGCGCTATTGGAGAGAAATAAACATCTCATTGAGGAAACTGAAGATTTGTAACTCCAAAAGAATCTCATTTCTCTGAATCATACTTGTTATACTGGGAATGAACTGGAGTAAATGCAAATAGACACTAACTATATCAAACAGATAGTGTTGTATCTTGCAGGAAATAAGATTCTTTGATGGTGTTTGTACCTCTCCTCTAATTTTTAGATTTTCTATAAGAATCTACAGCATTTTCTATTTGCAGTGCCAAAATTGAAACTAGTTATAAGTGCATGTCAAAGAGTACAAGTATTTCATCCTCAAGAAAAAAAAATATAAATAAACTTATATTGTAATTCTTACATGAATATCAAAACCACAAATAGGATTACTGACAATTTAATACTGAAATAGGTTTATTTTGTTAGATGCTACATAAGAAGAAGAAGGTACTACCCTACAGTCAAAAGTATAAGAACATTTGCACCTACATAAACCCAAAGCAAAGTTAGCTTTTACAATCATGCACAAATCCAAGATGATAGCTGCCCTTTATTCCACTTTACTTCCTACTTTAATTTTGCTTAAATTTCATAATACAAAAAGTGTTGCCAGGGTCTTTTGAAATGCGCAGGCCTAACACCGCAAGCTATTTGTACGTTGCGGCGGTGACCTGCCACTACGCACCCGATCACCCGGCCAGACATAGCCATGACAAGATGTTCACGTACGCCGGTGGGAAGACCCACCAAACCATGAGAAGAATGTCATGTCATCCGGCATTAAGGGATTAAATAAAGATTTTACATTTAACCCACTTACGACGGGGGCATTCCAGCCTTGAATGTCCCAATGCCGGGGCGTTCAAATTATTAGGCCTAAATCAATTAAATGGCTGGCACAATACTGTGCCGCCCAGCCACTGGGCTTTTGAATGCGCGGTACAGTACTGTACCACCCGTCCAGAGAGGGTTAAAAAACAAATAAAGTCATTAAAGTTTAAAATTTTGGTTTTCTACCAAACATACAGCATGCTTGTAAATGTTTAAGTCCTTCAGTATTGCCCTTCTTTACTACTTTAAAAAAGGCAACAAACAATACAATTCACAACAGTGCAAAAACAAAAGTACAATTTCCTTCCCCTCCACCCATGTATAACAGTGAAAATTTAACTTTTGGAAAGGGT
>BOPN01000214.1:381682-386682 GCA_017312705.2 Penaeus japonicus
CTGTAGAGTCTCGTGGAAGTGACTGCGGGTGTTGTGATCGACACTTGGCTGTGGCGCGGTTTCCGGATTTGAAGGCTGTCGCAATTCCCCCTTTGCTTTTTCTGGTGGTACCGTTAATGCAATACGTTTAAAGTAAATATAGTACTCTCTTCTAGGTGAATACACTAACGGAAGTGAATGCGTTAAACAAGAATAAAAAGTACATAATAAATAATTTTTTAAAAAACATACGTTTTTAATCTTGTAAACTACATCTTATACCACGAAACAGACAAACGCTACCGCAGCACAAAGGCGCAGACAATTGAATGCTGACACAAGGGTGAGTGCAACGATTGCTGTGCCTCCCTTCTCTGAACAGTCGTATTTAAGAAAGCTCAATCAGACAATACAAGGAATCACTCTCTTTTTCTAGCATCCGCATAGTTTCCTTTTCTACTGCAGGAGAACACATATTAGACAACTGATATTCTCCTCCGTGGTGATATATTTGGAATTTGCTGTAAATTTACTTTGTGTACAATACTGATGGCACAATATGGAAGAAAAAAATAAATTCGGACAACTACTTCCTGGTAGCCTTATAACTGTCGCAATGACTAATAAATAATCATTCATAAAACAACCAGAACTTGCTACAAATTCCTCCTTCCCGCCACCTCAATCCCACATCCATGGACACAAGTGAAGCAGCATCTTTACAGCTGCCATGGAAGCTCGACAAGTGACCTTCATGAATAACAGAAAGGCTGCTTAAGCTGGCATTATCGTCCGAGGTTATCACTCCTCTCGCTGACGCCCCAGCCCTGCCCGCCGTCCCTACAGCCCAAGGGTCAAGGTCTGCCGTCCTAAGCAGGTGTCCAGTTCACCCGTGATCCGACCGCACAATCCCATTGTAAAGATCAGCTGGTACGTTGTCTCCCTCTCTGAAGGAAAAGGAGGGAGAAAGAGGAAGGAGGGAGGGGGGGAGATGGAGATGGAGAGGGAGATGGAGATGGAGAGGGAGAGAGAGAGAGAGAGAGAGAGAGAGAGAGAGAGAGAGAGAGAGAGAGAGAGAGAGAGAGAGAGGGCCAGCTCGCCAGCCGCCGCAGGTGCCAGCGTCCAGCACAGGTGACAGGGTCGTTAGGCTTTCGTCATCCGGGTTCCTTTGGAGTTGGGAAAACAGGAGAGTCCGGCCAAGCGTGAGGGAGGGCGTTTGCAGCAGGAGGAGGGAAGGAGAACGAGAAAATGGAATAAAGTGAGGGAGGGCGAGAGAGAAAGAAATATGTGACCAAAAATGAAAGAGAACAAGAACGAGAGAGAGAGAGAGAGCAAGAACAAGAGAGAGAGGGAGCGAGATAGATAGATAGAGAGAGGGAGCGAGATAGATAGATAGAGAGAGAGAGAGAGAGAGAGAGAGAGAGAGAGAGAGAGAGAGAGAGAGAGAGAGAGAGAGAGAGAGAGAAGAAGAAGAAGAAGAAGAGAGATGGGATAGTAAAGGAACTAAGAGGAGGAGAAGGAGAGAAAGAGAAAGAGAGCGAGATAGCGGGAGAGAGAGACAAACGAGATCATGAGAGCAAGGGAGTCAGGTTAAGGTTGTGGGCGGAGCTTCATTATCGTCTATGCAAATCAGATCGGATGCCAATCGGGCCCTTTGCTTCCTTTGATTTCCTTTGTTCCTGCGAGTCACACAGGGAGGAGGAGGAGGAGGAGGAGGAGGAGGAGGAGGAGGAGGAGGAGGAGGAGGAGGAGGAGGAGGAGGAGGAGGAGGAGGAGGAGGAGGAGGGGGGGGAGGGGGGGGGGGAAGAGGAGGAGGGGGAGGAGGGGGAGGGGGAGGGGGAGGGGAGGGGGAAGAGGAGGAGGAGGAGGAGGAGGAGGAGGAGGAGGGAGGAGGGAGGAGGAGGAAGAGGAAAAAGAGGAAGAGGAGGGAGGAGGGGAGGAGGAGGAGGAGGAGGAGGAGGAGGAGGAGGAGGAGGAGGAGGAGGAGGAGGAGGAGGGAGGAGGAGGGAGGGGAGGAGGAGGAGGAGGGGGAGGAGGAGGGGGAGGAGGGTGGAAGAAGGTGGAGGTGGAGGAGGGGGGGAGGGGGAGGAGGAAGAGGGGAGGGGGAGGAGGAGGGGGAGGAGGAGGAGGAGGAGTAAGAAGAAGAAGAAGAAGAGGAAGAAGAAGAGGAAGAAGAAGAAGAAGAAGAAGAAGAAGGAGGAGGTGGTGGTGAAGAAGATGGTGGTGGTAGTAGGGGGGGTGAAGGGGGTGGGAGGAAGGAATGATGCAAAGAGGGTAGTCTGACGGAGAAGAGCCGGGGTGGGGGTTGGGGGTGGGGGGAGGTCCTTATCAGCGTAGGAGACCCGGCTGCGACATCCCAAAGGGCGGAGTCGAACCAATTGCTCTGCCGAAGGAAGGGAAGAGGGAGGAGAGGAGGCAGAAAGGGAAGGAAAAGGAGTTTGAGGGAGAGGGAGAGGGATGACGAGACTTTGACGAGAGTGAGAGTGTGAGTGAGAGTGAGAGTGAGAGTGAGAGTGAGGGTGAGAGTGAGAGTGAGGGTGAGGGTGAGGGTGAGGGTGAGGGTGAGAGTGAGAGTGAGGGTGAGAGTGAGAATGAGAGTGAGAGTGAGAGTGAGAGTGAGGGTGAGAGTGAGAGTGAGAGTAAGAGAGAGAGAGAAAGAAAAAGAAAGAGAAAGAGAAAGAGAAAAAGAAAGAGAAAGAGAAAGAGAGAGCGAGAGCGAGAGAGAGCGAAAGACCTGAAGACAGACACACAGTCATACCCGTCGAGGCAGCTCGACATACCTTCACACATAAACAGACCAATAAAAAAAAAAGAGAGGTCAAAACTCCGCTGGAATTCCAAAAGGTATTAGATCCCCCGTGTTTATAAGGCTTTTAGGCTTCTTTTTTTTTCCTACAAAGGCGATTGAACCCTAACCCTATTTCGACCCTCGTGTCAAAATAGGGTTAGAGTTGAGGGCTGAAAGTTGGGAAGGGCGGAGAGCGTCGCCGCCCTCGCGCTTTTGAAGGGGAACTGCCGGCCTCTGGTGATGGCACACCTCTTTTATCGCTCGAGATGTTGTTTCGGCGTCTTTAAAAGCGTTCGGGGTGGCAATGGGTTCATTTACTGTGGTTATTTCTTGGTATGATTTGTTGTGGGGTTTGTTATCTTTGATTAAAAGGGCGTTCTTCGTATTATTCTCCGAACGAAACTGTTGTTGTTTTGTTATTTTGAGCTTGGTATTCTTTCGTCGCATATTTCTACTGATCTTTTTTTTTTAATTCGTATTGTATTTGTGTTATTTTTCCATGTGACTGATTGCCGATGACGATGAACCCCCAATCATGCATTTGGATAATGAACCGCACGTTGCAATAAACCACAATCTACCTTTTCTATTGTTCTCGGTCTTATTAGTGGCTCATTTGTTTTGATCAACGGCCCTCTCGCGCGGTGTCGGAATGGCTGATAAGAAAAATGATTTAATGACGACACAAAGACATTTACGGCCGTCGGGGAATGGAATGGTCGCGGTTGCCGTTCTTAACACGTGTCGGGCCATGTCGGGGGGTGCGTGGAGGGGATCTGGGAGGGGGAGAGGGGGGGAAGGAGAGGGGGAGAGGAGGGGAAGGAGAGGGGGAGAGGAGGGGAAGGAGAGGGGAAGGAGGAGGGGAGAGGGGATCTGGGGGAGCTCATGCCAGGCTACAAGGCGGGAAGGGGGTGGAGGTGGAGGGGGGAAGGAGAGGGGATGGGGATGGCGAGGGGAGGGGGGAAGAGGAGGAGGAGGAGGAGGAGGGGGAGGGGGAAGGGGAGGGAAAGGGGGGAGAGGGGAGAAGGGTGGAGGGAAGGGGGAGAGAGGATAGAGAAAGAAAAAGGGGAAGAGGGGGAGAGGGGGATGGGGAGGAGTAAGGGTAGGGGTTAAGGGGGAGGATAGAGGAGAGGGAAGAGAGGAGCAGGGAATCGAAAGGGAAAATGAGAAATGCATATAACTCCTCCAACTAAAAGCAAATAAACCAGACAGGCTCCCACACACCCAGCCCCTCTCCCCCTCCCCTCCCCCCACATCCACAAATACACAGCATAATAAAACAATACCAGCGAACTGCAAGCAGACATTCAGGCACAAAGCAGAATGCAATAAGGCACAGTGACAAATACAACGCAGAATGATAGCTTGCCACAATAACATACTTTAGCCCAATAGCGCGAGGAGATTGCACAATCAACAGAGAGAGAGGGAGGGAGGGAGGGAGGGAGGGAGGGAGGGGGAGAGAGGGAGAGGGGGAGAGGGGGAGAGGGAGAGAGAGAGAGAGAGAGAGAGAGAGAGAGAGGGGGCGGGGAGGAGATAAACAGATAGACGGAAAATGCTGACATCATCTACTGATTTTCTTTGACATGTGAGATAAAGCAATACAGAGACAAACAGAAAAACGAAGACAAAGAAACAAAGTTAGTGGCACAAAGAAGAGGAATTAGATGAGACTCAAAGAGAGAGAGAGAGAGAGAGAGAGAGAGAGAGAGAGAGAGAGAGAGGTCCAAGGTGAGTAAACACTCCATACTCCATGCCAACACTCAATCCCCCCCTCCCATTCCCTCCTAAACGTCTCCCCCTTCCCCCTCCCCCTCCCCCTCTCCTACTCTGCCCCTTCTCTGTAGTCATAAAAAGTCCGATTGATCGTTTTTATGAATGTCTACTTATACCGTCGAGTTTCCCATGTAGTTCTCTTTCCCTCCCCCTCCCCCTCCCCCCTTCCCCACCATTCCCTCCTCTCCCCTTCACCCCTCTTCCCTCCCCTCCCTTCTCTCCTCTCCCCACCCTTCCCGTCTCTCTTCTCCCCTCCCACCCCTTCACTTCCCTCTATCCCCCCTCTCCCCTCCCACCCCTTCTCTTCCCTCCCTTCCCCCTTTTTCCTCTTTTCCCTCCCTTCCCTTCTCTTCCCTCCCTTCCCCCCTTTTTTCCTCCCTTCTCTTCCCTCCCTTCCCCCCCTCTTCCCTCCCTTCCCCCCTTTTTTCCTCCCTTCTCTTCCCCCCTCTTCCCTCCC
>BOPN01000214.1:396682-399182 GCA_017312705.2 Penaeus japonicus
AAACGTCGCTCATTTAACCTCTCTTAATTAGTCCCGGCAAAAGATTAGGTCGTCTTGGGAGGTAATCAACGTATTAAAGACATTCGGCAGTTCATTAAGGCGTGAAATCAATGCCTTTCGCGCAGGATGTAATTAGCGGTGCCAAAGAGAGCCGACATCGCGGGACAGAAGAGGCAAAGAATGACGGGGAAGGGAATGCGTCATATATATATATATATATATATATATATATATATATATATATATATATATATATATACATATATATGTATGTATTCATATATATATATATATATATATATATGTGTGTGTGTGTGTGTGTGTGTGTGTGTGTATGTATATGTATATCTATATCTATATTTATCTATATGTCTATCTATCTATCTATATATGATGTATATCTATTGTATACACAAAGATAGACACACGCGTATGAGTATAAAGGTGACATTAGAATCTATTTTCCTATAGGCCTATGCAAAGGAGCTGAGCATTTGCATATTTATAGTGACAACTATAAATTTCCCGTAGTTTATGTAGGCGCAGGAGGCATGGTGTTGCCTACGATGGGCAGTTTAGTAGGCCTACTTTGTGTCTTTTGGTTCGATTTCTCTCTTTTGTCTTTCGTTTGCCTGTTTCCCTGTCTTTCCGTCTGTCAGTGCAGATAGTCAGTCAGTATATCAGTCCGTCTGCCCCCCCTCCTCCCCTCTTTCTCTCTCTCTCTCTCTCCCTCCCTCCCTTCATCCCTCTCTCTCTCTCTCTCTCTCTCTCTCTCTCTCTCTCTCTCTCTCTCTCTCTCTCTCTCTCTCTCTCTCTCTCTCCCTCCCTCTCCCTCCCTCCCTCTCTCCCTCTCTCTGTCTTTCTCCTTTTCTCCTACTCTTCACCCTCTTCCCTTACCCCCCCCCCCCAACCATGCACAACACCCAGTCATGACTCCCATAACTACACTTAAAAAGACAATAAAAAACAAAGGAAGATTTGGCGCAATATCTCAAGACTTAACGACCGACCTCTGTGTTCTTCGTTAGAAGAAGAAGAAGAAAAAGAAGAGAGAAGAAATGAAGATAGAGAAGTAGGAAAATGAAAAGAAAAAAAGAGGAGGAGAAAAGAGAAACACAAACTCGACGAAAGGAAAGAAAAAACGACAAAAAGAAAGATAGAGAGAAAAATAAAAGCCAGTAGGCTCCTAATGACCTATTTGCATGGAAGGTGACCTCGGCTCCCGCCTCTTCCATCCTGGGTCCTTGCCTTATTGGCCCCCTTTTGTTGACCTTTTTCTTCATACTGTGTTTAGAAGTGATGGTGCTTATCAACTCTTTTTGGATTATTTGTCCTTTATTGTCGTCCTTTGCTTTTTTTTTTACCGGTTTTGGTGTGTTCTTGTTTGATTTATATGTAAATATATATGTATATATATATTATATATATTATATCGTCCCTTTTAATTTTAATTTTATCATATTGTCTCCGTTTTCTTTATTTTTTCGTATTTTTCTTGATCATCAACACTTTACCTTTCGTTGCCTTCGCTTACTTATTTTTTCCCCGAAATAAATGAATGTCTGAATGTCTGAATATTCAAATGAACAACTAAATGAATAAACGAATACATAAAAAAAGATTACTAAGTAAACGGGAAACAGAAAACAAGAGGACATTCAGAAAGAAACAAAAATAATGAATAAGAATAAAACAAAAACAAAACAAATTGAATAAGATCAACGAGAACAGAAAAAATAAAAAACACAAAGGACCATAAAAAACGCGGGAAAAAATTCGAGCCAGGAAGTGAAATCCGGAAGAAGACCGAAAAAACAACAGAGACAACGAACATAAAACATTTTTAAAGAAAATAAGATACTTCAACAATATGTTTTTATTTCTATAAAAAAATTCTTTAATCAATTAGATACTTAAAATTGGTAGATATATAGATAAATAGTTAGATATAATAACAAGGGAGAGAGATGGGGAGAGGGGGAGGGGGAGGGGGAGGGGGAGAGGGAGAGGGAGAGGGAGAGGGAAAGGGAGAGGGTGAGAGGGAGATGGAGAGAAGTTGAGGGTGAGAGGTTAAGGGAAAAAGGTTGAGGGAAAGAGGTTGAGGGAGAGAGAGAGAAAGAGAGACAGAGAGAAAGAAAGAAAGAAAGAAAGAGAAAGAAAGAAGGAGAAAGAAAGATAAAGAGAACCAGAGCCAGAGCCAAAGAGATAAATCGACAGACCGACAGGCAGAGGGAAAGCTTACAAATATGAACTTATAAATTTAACCTTTCCTCCGTCCCAAACGTCATTACGCGAAATCAAATTGGGATTTTCGGGAAAGGTTAGTCCGGGTGAGAGCTGAGGGGAGGGGAGGGGGATGGGATGGGTGGGGGGGTGGGGAGGTTATCAGGGGGTCACAAGTTGACCTCTGATACAGAATAATACCTAATAATGACACGAAGATGCATAATTGTAAATGTGGTATTATTCCAGCTACAATTGGGAGAAAGTTGGAAGTGTT
>BOPN01000214.1:401682-406682 GCA_017312705.2 Penaeus japonicus
CCGAACTTCTCCAGGGTAAACACGTGCCAATTTTCAACAATTTTCTTGATCCACTTCCCACAGATTTCCCCTCGGGTTTCCCCATTTACTCTCCCTTTTACTTCTTTTCCCTTCCCCTCCCACTCCTTTCTCACGTCCTCTTTTCTCTCCATCTTTACGCCTCTTCCACTCCCCTCCTTTCCCCTCCCAGTTCTTTCTCCCCCCTTTCTCCTCCCTCCCTCCCTCTCCCCTTCCTTCCCTCCTCTCTCATCCCTACTTTTGTCTCCCTTCCCCTCTCCACCATGTACCCATTTGCTGCCCCTCTGCAGTTGCCCTATGTATTTCCCCTAGAGAGAGAGATAGAGATAGAAAGAGAAGGAGAGAGATAGAGATAGAGATAGAGATAGAAAGAGAAGGAGAGAGAGATAGAGATAGAGAGATAGAGAGATAGAGAGAAGGAGAGATAGAGAGAGAGAGAGATAGAGATAGAGATAGAGATAGAGATAGAGATAGAGATAGAGAGAGAATGAGAATGAGAGAGAGAGAGGTGTAGACTCTCCTCCCACCACCACATCTTTCCTATACAGCAATGTACGGTGCTTTTTAGCCAATTCTATTCTTCGATAAACAAAACTTTTATTTCCCATACATCCTTATATACATTTCATATACTTACACATACATGCCATGGGAGCCACAGGGGCAAAACAAGGTCAGGTCACCATCATCAGGCATTTCTGCCCACTGCAAGATATAAGGCAACCTATTTCAAAATCCTTCATTGACCACTAAGCGTGCCACTACTCTGACTGTTTACTGAATCTTACCTAAGTTCAAACATACAGAACAAGCAAACTACACACGTCCTTATAGTGATGTATATACTATACTGCTTCTGCTGATTCCTGTCGCCTTCGAACTGCTGATTTTACGCTTACGAATGCTTTCAGTGCACAGATCATCGAGATAATCCGAGGCAGTGAAATGGGTGTGATTTCCTTTTTTTTTTAAATTTATCATTAAGCTACTTTCTGTAAATCTAGGAAAATATCAGCGGACCACAGGCTGGGAACTACGTGTGTGTGTTCTCCCTCCCCCCCTCTTTCTCTCTCTCTCACTCACTCCCTCCCCGTCCTCCTCCCTCTCTCCCTCTCTCCCTCCCTCTCCCTCCCTCCCTCCTTCCCCCCCTCCCTCCCTCTCTCCCCCCCCTCTCTCTCTCTCTCCCTCCCTCCCTCCCTCTCCATCTCCTTCCCTCCTTCCCTCACTTCTTCCATGCTCTGATGTATCCTAATATATTCCGCTGTACCCTGTTGTAATCTATCACAGGCAGTGGTATCCAGACACATACCAGTAGGTCCTGTGATGTATTCTGCTTTAGATTTTAGCATTTTCTCCCAAGGATAAGGCAGGCAGTATGATACCACACGTATATACCTACGCACACTTATATACGTCTATGAACACATATTTTCATTTTACTTCACTATTTTCTTCTTTCGCTGCGCGTTTTCTTTTGGTTCCATCGTCCATTGTCTCTCCTTTGTCCGTTATTTCCATTTCTCTTTCTTTCACTCTGTCTGTTTTGTTTTGTCTTCTGTTTCTTCTTCTCTCTTTCTTCTCTTCTGTTATTGTTTCTTCGTTATTTTTCTCTCTTTCCCTTCATTCTTTATTTAAATATGTGAACGTGATACTGTGCTTGTCTTTGGATATTGATTTATGTTTATGTATATAGGTATATAAAAGTATGCATACATCCATGTACGTATGAGTATATTTATGCAGGTAAATCTGTACATTAATAAATGTATGTATATAGGTATGTGCTTTTTGTGTATTTGTGATGCATACCATTGCGTCCACTTGCGAGTTCTTGTGATTTTCTTATGAATTCAGGTCATTGTTTTCTGCCCCCCCCCCCCCCCCCGCTTCCAAGACACCCCCCCTCCCCCATTTCCCCTTCCGGGGCAACAGGCATACCTTATTACCAACGACAATGTCAAGGAAGCTGAGAGGATATAAGGTTGAAGGAAACGAAGTCACCAATAGGGATTTCCGCTCTAATGGTAATGGTAACATTGGCCTCGGGTCCAGCTGGCCACCTCTTGACCCGACGACAAAAACAATAAAGAGAAAGAGAGAATAGAAAGAGAAAGAGAATAAGGAGAAGGAAGAGGAGGAGGAGAGGAAGGAGAAGGAGAAGGAGAAGGAGAAGCAGAAGCAGAAGGAGAAGGAGAAGGAGAAGGAGAAGGAGAAGGAGAAAGAGAAAAAGAAGGAGAGAGAAAGAAAAGAAAGAGGGGAAACTGCAGCAAGAGGAGAAGGCGTCGGGAACTTCCGAAGCTGCTCAGGACTAAACAGTCTTTCTTTTATTTATTTTTTATCCTTACGACTCTAATAAAGCTGGGTTCGCATTTTGCAAAATGCATACCCATATATAAATTCACATACACGTAAAAGTATACCTACAAAGACACACACACACACACACACACACACACACACACACACACACACACACACACACACACACACACACACACACACACACACACACACACACACACACAGACACACAAACTCAAACACACACAAACACATACACAAACACACCCAAACACACAAGCACACACACACAGCCAAAAGATAAAAGTTTTAAAGAGTACACGACTGACTGAAGTCTGCGAACCACTAAAACAGGGAAAAAAATCATAGAAAAAGTAAAGACCAGTTGAACACAGAGGCAAAAGCATAAAATGGAAAAGGAAATATAAAGTCAGCCAGCAACCAGCAGGTACAAATATCACCCTATTAACCTACATTAATTTATTCCATTTGTAGAGGGAGTTCCTGACTGAGTGAGGGGGGAGGAGAGGGAGGGAGAAAGGGGAAGGGAGGGGAGGGAAGAGGAGAGGAGAGGGAAGAGGAGAGGGGAGGGAAGAGGAGAGGGGAGGGAAGAGGAGAGGGGAGGGAAGAAGAGAGGGGAGGGAAGAGGAGAGGGAGGGAAGAGGAGAGGGAGGGGAGGGTGGGGAGGGAAAGCGAGGTTGGTAAGGTAAATGAAAATCTTGGTGAGTTATACCTTTGTCCCAGTGGCAAGGTTCCGAGGGAATACGGGAGAGCGAGTGAATGAGGGGAGAGAGAGAGAGAAAAAGAGAGGGAGAAGGAGAAAAAAAGAGGAAAGAGAGAGTGAAGAAAGAGAAGAGGCAAAAAAGGTGAAGGAGAAGTGAAGGAGAAAGAGAAGGAGAAGGGGAAGGAGAAAGAGAAGGAGAAATAGGAGGAGAATGAGTAGAAGAAGGAGAAGAAGAAAGAGAAAGGGAAGGAGAAATAAGAATAAGGAAGTGGAAAATGAGAGGCAGAGAGAGAAGGAAAAATGGAGTAAAGAAAATTATAAAATGGAAGAGAGAGAGAGAGAGAGAGAGAGAGAGAGAGAGAGAGAGAGAGAGAGAGAGAGAGAGAGAGAGAGAGAGAGAGAAGGAAAAGGGTAATGCACTCTTTATACACTAATGTTCCTGATTTCTCTTCGCGACTGGTGGCGCCGAGTATCCCCTCCCCCCTCCCCCCTCCCCCTGTCGTCTTCTCTCCCTGGGGACTTGAGGGGGAGGGGAGGGGGGGAAGGGGACCGGGAGAAGGAGGGAGGAGAGAAAAATAACACAAATAAACGTCACTGCAGTATAAAACAAAGGAGGAAGGAAGGGGAGGAAATAATACAAATAAACGTTACAACAAAGTAGATGAGGAAGGGAGTGAGTGAGTGAGTGAGTGAGTGAGTGAATGAATGAATGAGTTAATGAGTTAATGAGTGAGAGTGAGTGAGAGAAGCAGGGAACGAAAAGAAGAGAAAAATGAGAAAGCTAGGAAAGGAATGAAAGAGAGAAACAAGAAGAGAAGAATTAGAAAGCTAGGAAAGGAATGAAAGAGAGAAACAAACAGAAAGAAAACGCCTATAAAAACAAAAACATCAAAAAAGAAAAAGAAAACCACACTAAAACAAACAGACAAAAACAGAACCAGCAGACCCCACCAAGCCCTCTCGGGCACTGGCACCGAAAAGGAAATCCAGGGGTGCCAACCCAACACGGGTGTCGAAACTCACCTGCCGGCAATGTTGGTATTCCTAAGGTGATAGTTATGTTTTTTTTTTTTTTTTAAGTGTTCTGGTTTTGTCTTCTTTTTTACTCTATTCTATTTTCTCTTTATTTTTTTTCATTCTATCTTCTTATTTTTTTCGTTTTCTTTTTTCTGCTTCTTCGCCTTTTTTTTTCTTTTTTCATTTCCTCTTCTTCTTTTCTTTATTTTCGTCTTCTTTTTATTTTTTTTCTCTCTTCCGTTATCTTTTTTCTTCCTTTTCCTCTTTTTCTCTGTCTTCGTCTTTGTTTTCCTTCTCCTTCTCTTTCCCTTCATCTTTTAAGTCCTCTGTCTGTCCCTAATTTTCCTCGTTAGTATAACCCTCTTCTTGTTCTTTATATTCCCATCCTCCTCCTCTTCCTCCTCCTCCTCATCATCATGTCCCCCCTCTTCTCATTCGCTTATCCATCTTCCTGCCATCATCTCTCCCTCTTCTCTTCCGCTTCGTTCCCATTCTTCTCAGACCTTAAATCGAGGATTAAACACACACACACACACATATAAACAAACAAACAAACACACACACACACACACACACACACAAACACACACACACACACACAAACACACAAACACACGCTCTCTCCCCCACTCACTCCCTACCTACTTTCTCACCTGCGAAAATGGCGTCACACAAATTCTTCTCCTAAAACAACCCTTAAAACCGCCAAGAATGACAATTTCCGCGAATCATTTGGCGAGACGATTAAAGTCACCGCTAACTTCCCATTTTCTTTATTTCTTTTATAACCTTCATTCCCCGTTTTCTTTCCATCGAGGGCAGTCCGCGTTCCCGTTTTCTGTTGGACTTTCTCTCCTCCTCCTGCTCCCACCTGGTGATGACGTCATTCCCGGGGAAGTAGGTCACGTGACTCGAGCTGACCAATCGGACAGGTGTAAAG